>NJDD01007231.1:80491-108845 GCA_002245505.1 Calephelis nemesis
ATTTACTCGAAAAGTAGTGAACGGATTTTCACTCGGTTTTCAACAACAGATAGAACAATTATTAAGGAAGGTTTTAGTGTATAGTAAGTTTATATTTTGTACAAATCAACGATACTGCGACGATATTAGTTCAATATATCTGGAAAAAATAAGCCGTTCGGGAGTTTTCCTCGAAAACGCTGCCAAAACCTTTTGAGTTTTAACAAAACAATGTATGGTGGGATTACCTCTTTGATAGATCTCGAAAAAAGTAAGCGATGGTATATGTCTATCTTCAACGAATAACCCACATTAACGATTAGTTGCGTTTACTTAAAACTCTAAATTGAAGGGTTACTTTAGAACATATTTTTAACAATACAGTATTAACCCTTAATCAAATAAATCTATTAGATACGTTATGAATTAGATATGATAGAATTTAGATCCAAATTGCCTTTTACACTATCAGAAAAAAAATAACAACTAATGAGTTATCAAAAAGTTAAAATCTCCGGGCGCAAAATTAAATAAGCGTAGCAAAGACATGCGCGCTTACTGTCCTTAACTTAACTTGAATAATCGAAGCGAAGCGAGGGCGGGCAGCTAGTAATAAATATATTTTAATAATTTGCAAGAAGTATGCTTGTCGTGATCCTTGCCAAATCTTTTGAACCACAATTTTGGCCCGAATCATAAGTACCACATGGTAGTTGAGGACGTGTCCTAGAGGCAACGTGTAACGATTTACCCTTGATTCAAAAGCGACAAATGCAGCGATGGGGACCGTCATCCATCACGCTAAGCCCGAGCAGGGGAATCGAGGAGTGATGAGTGGCAAAAGGGCACGTGATTGTGAGAGATGGGAAGTAATCGAAGTTGAATAGATTAAGTATTTTCACGCTCGTATCTCCGAAAGAGTAAGCAGAGCAAAACTAGGGCATCCACGACTAGCCGAAGACACAAAGTTGGTGGTAGGTGGCCAGCCTATCGCCAACCGGGCACATATTCAATCACGGGCAATGTTAATTTTATTAGAAAACTAGCTGTCCCGGCGAACTTCGTTTCACCCGTTTTGAAAAAAATAAAGTACTGATTTTCCCACTTTCCCTGCGATTTTCCGTTTTTTCTCTCCATACAAACCTTCTCCTGACAATAACTGATCTAATAAAAAAAGTATTAGCCAAATCGGTCCAGTCGTTCGGAAGTTATGCGCTTCCCAACACTTTTAGCGATTCATTTTTATATAATAGAAGATTGAAAATATGCACTTTCTAATATTTTTTTTTGTTGGCCGACTCTGGGTTCGGACCCGGGACCTCAAGAAGTCAAGTCTGACGCCGGACCGCTAGACCATAGAGGCGATAAATTGATAGATATAATAAACGAGAGATGTCTGGTATTTCTGTGTGTAACGCAGACTAAGTGGAAAGGCACTACTTATTATCCCGGTGGCGCAATGCCCCTTTTTAATTTAGCGTGCCACAGAGCGATGACGCTAACGCAGTGATGGTTATTTTCTTATCATTCCGCTTCGTTTCGAACCTCGATTCCGCTTCCGAATCGAACCTGGGACCTCATGAAGTCAAGTTCGACACTTGGACCGCTATACCATAGAGGCGATCACATTGCTATAATTCGAACTATTTTGATTACATATAATACTAATATCCCTGGACATGTTACACAAATTGAATCTAACCCCAAAGTAAGCAAATTATATGCTTGTGTTATGGGTGTTAGTCAACGATACTGTTACATAGAATTACTTAAATAGATACTAGAATAAATTTAATAAACACCCAGACCCGGAAATGTAGACATCTAAATGTTCATCACACAAATGCCTGCCCCCGTTGGGAATCGAACCCAAGCCTCGCGGTTCGTCGATGCAGTTAGGCGAGTACGCCAGCCACTCGACCAACGAGGCGGTATAATTCGAACTATTTTGATTACATATAATAATTATTGCAATTTTATTTCAGGGTGTCCAACAAATGAAAAACTATCAGATTGCGTAAATAATGTGTGTGAATATAGAAATTGTTCACAAATTGGACAACCTATTGAATGTGTTCACACAGATCGAAGCAAATGTCGGAAAGGATGTATTTGTGTAGAAGGATATTTAAGAGATGATTTGGGAGATTGTATTCCTGAGGAGCTTTGCCCAAGTGAGTTATTCCATTATCTTGCCAGTCATTGACAGTTTGCTTTCATCCTGAAGCTTGACAGCTGGGTAGATGGTGACATTTAAGATTGGAGAGTCAGAAAAGGAATGAAGGCAATTCTACTACCCAGTCAGAAGTTACTGATATGCACTTTTTTTAGGTAAACGCTTGTACTTTTCCACTATACACTCTATTTAATACTTTATGTTACATTGTAGCCAACCGGTTTCACTTTCTACAGCATCATCAGGGCTTTATAACTAAAGATAAAAGTCTGTTTTAATTCAACATTCAGTACTTATTTGGTTGTAAGTAACCGACGGTCAGTAACTTACAACCAAAGTAAGTTGTACTTATCTGGTATAAAACAGACTTTTTACTTTAGTCATAAAGCCCTGTTGAGTGTAAAAAGTGAAACCGGTTGGCTGTAGCGTAACATAAAGTATTAAATGAAGTGTATAGATCTAGCGTTTACCTCAAAAAATGTGTGTATACAATGGAATTCTACGAAGTGGCGATGATAACAAGTATAAATTCCAGATGTAACTGACTTGCGGTTGTACTCAAATATGTCTATTAACATTTAATCTGCCATTAGGTTTTTTTCATGATATTTAAATGCAAACAAGAAGACTGATTTCTTGATGGTAAGAAATTCACGCCGCCTAGAGACATCAAGGGTGGTAATGGTAAGTTGCTAACCTGAGGCCGGGAAGTTAGGTCTCGAGCAAAAGTAAGCTTACCCGCTACTCCTTACCCTCCAAACGGGAACACGTCATGACGTTATGGCGGCAGGAACATATAAGGCGGTGGTACCAATTCGGGTGAGTCGCTGCGAAACTCTAGTGTTAGTTAGTGTGTTAGTGAAGGTTAGCCTTGATGATCTATTCTGCAAAAGAGCCCGGACCAACAGGGGGAAAAAACTTAATGATTAATTCAAAGATAAATAAAGTTTCTTATTGTGGACTTTAGTAAACCTTGCTCACGTCTTATGAACTCTTACATTATTGAAAATGTAGAAAGGACATTTGAATAATTAAGCGCAGTTGAACTACTTATTAGTATTTAGTATTATTGGGTATCGTGTTCGATTTGATAATCCTTTTTTCGAATATCAAAACCATTTGCATTCTTTTATCAGCATCCTCTTAGCAGTTTTTGAGTTATACTTAACCACTAGTCGGATCATGATAAAGTAATATGGAGTGTTATTGGGTAACATGTTCGATTTGATAATCCTCTCAGCAGTTTTTGAGTTATACGTAACCATTAATTGAATCATGATAAAAAAATATGGAACCACCACTATTTAATTAGGTACCACGTTCGATTTGATAATTCTTTTTTCGAAAGATCGAAACCATTTGCAATCTTTCGTCAACATCCTCTTAGCAGTTTTTGAGTTATGCTTAACCACTAGTCGGATCATGATAAAATAATATGGAACCACCTACGTCATGACCTACCTTTATCAAAAACCTCATCAAAATCAATTGGAGTAAATAAAAGTACCTTCTTTGTTTTGGAGCCATTTAAAAAAGGATTGGTGAAATGCGCACGTAAAAAAGAAGTGGGATCAAAGTCAGCTATTAGCTTTAATGTAGCACAGCCATATGACAGGAAAAAGTAACTTCATATTTGTGAAAAAGAGGAAGAAATCTAAGAATTTGGTTGACGTGAACTTCTTTGACCAGATGTACCAATGCAAAAAAAGTAATCATTAACAAAATGTATTTTAGATTACGGCAAATGCACAAAGGAAAATGAAGTCTTCGAATTGTGTCCGTCTAACTGTCCTCCTAGAATTTGTGGCATTAATGACAGTAACATAGCTTGCCCAGAACCACTCAAGCCAGGAGATCCAAACTGTCCCCCACCAACCTGTCGATGTAAAGTCGGATTTTATAGGAACACAACCGGAGGTTGTGTCGTTTCCAGTTTATGTGGTAAGACCTTTTTATTACACATACACAAATAGGTAAAATAGGCAAGCCTATCTTTTTATACCGAACTAGTTGTGTCCGCGGCGTTTCCCGCGTGGTTAATGGTCCTACAGAATCATTTTTTCGGGATATAAATATCCTGTATGTTAATCCAAGCTACCCTCTATGTGAAAAGTATCTTTACGCCCAAATTCCCGAAGGAGTAGGCAGAGGCAAAACCAGGGCATCCACGACTTGCTGAACCTACCCTTTACGTGTGTGCCAAATTTCATGAAAATCGGTTTAGCAATTTTTGCGTGAAGAAGTAACAAATAAACACACAAACTTACATATTTATGATATTAATATAACGAATAGTTTAGTACAATGAAGCTGAACTCATATGACGGAAAATGAAGTATATTAGATTGAAGCATATTAAGCCAAAGCCTAGAATATGAAAATTCACTCTTTCTTTGAAAAGTAGGTCATATAGTTTCTTATAATATTATGATTTAGTGGATTTTCCAACGTCATTCAGGGGTATAATACTTCAGTGTTTTTTCCTATATTGTTGGGGTTATTACAATTTAGAAGTTTTTTCGACACCGTTTCAGAAAATAAACTCTAAATTATAATATCAGTAGAATAAGAGCAAAGCTGTTGAGACAAAACCATTAAAAATATATTTAAGTCTTAAAATACAGGTTCTTATTTAAGAATATATATTCTAAAGCATCATTAAATAAAATTAATATTAAATAAATCATCTCCATATTCATCTTCATCATCATCTTTAAAAGGATTTAGGCACTTTCTACCTAGGTATAATTCACCTTCGAATTCATCTTTTATTTTTAATTTGTATATATCGGCGCAACCACATTAGTTCATCTGAAAAACTAGAATAATTAAGTTAAATAATATGGATGATGTCCAGAAAATTAGTTTATGAACCATCAGTTGATTACTTTGAGTTTATTGCGACGTGAATTTTTTTTTACAACTTACATAAAATTGACTCTAACCCCAAAGTAAGCAAATTACATGCTTGTGTTATGGGTGTCAGTCAACGATACTAATACATATAAATACTTAAATAGATGCTAGAATAAATTTAAAAAACACCCAGACCCGGAAATACAGACATCTAAATGTTCATCACACAAATGCCTGTCCCCGTCGGGAATCGAACCCGAGCCTCGTGGTTAGTCGGCGTACACGCCTATGTACGCTAGCCACTCGACCAACGAGGTGGTCAAGGTTATCATTGTTATTTCAATACTTAGCCTAACGACTTGTGAACAGCTGCACGTGCGCCGAGCCCTATAAATACGGCCGCACTGTAGGCGATAAGCCCTAACCCCAACCCTACTGTCGCCGGTGCTTCACATCCACCTTTGTCAGATCGAAGTGAAATAAATATATTTTAAATATCTGCCCTACAGCAGGGATGTTACCTATTAAGTTGTGCAGGTACAGGATTGGATACAATACTGTGATTATTGTGGCAGGAATAGATTAGACGATGGATCCATTCCCGGGCAATTTAGAGTGAAAATTATATTCTAAAGGAGTCAACACTTGGTATGAGCAATTGTTGCCTATGTATAGGCGACATAATATAAAAAATAATAATAAAGAAAATCGTTTATACTAACACACTTCTAAAATATACCACTGGATCGGAACGCGGCCACACACTAAGAAAAAGCGGCGATAACTTAGCGGTATTGTCTTATGTTGTGGTATTATTTAATAACTAGCTATCCCGACGAACTTCGTTCTACCTGTAATGTTTGTATGGAAAAACTTAAAATGTTAGTTTTTCTACTTTCCTTTTTTCTTATCTTTTAAAGTTTCCGGACTGCCACAAATAAATTAAAATTAGCCAAGTCGGTGCAGCGGTTCTCGAGTTCTTGCGAGACTAACGAACAGATTGTTATATATGAGAAAATATTTAAGCACAACAAAACTGCAAAAATACCGACATAGATTTCTGTATAATGTCATTTGAGGTTAAATTTTTTCCTAGATTCAATCATCAAATTTAGACTTAGTGGCAATGAAACCATCTTGAAACTACGCTCTATCAATAACTAGCTGCTCCCGCGAACTTCGTTCCGCCCGTTCAGTTTGTATGGTGAAAGTTGAAATGTTGTATTTCCCAGTTTCCTCACAATTGAACAGGATAAAAAGTATCCTATGTCCTTCTCCCGGTTTTAAGTTACCTTCCTACCAATTTTCAGCCTAATCGGTTTAGCCATTCTTGAGTTATAAATAGTGTAACTAACACCACTGTCTTTTATATATATAGATTAAAAAAATGACGTAGGAATGGATTATCTACGTCATAATTAAATTTAGGAGACCACAATTTGAAACCTTACTAATAATAATAATTTTAGTTCTTTATTGTACACAAGTGAAATAATACAAAAGAAATAGCATTTTTAGGAAAAAAATTACAATAGGCCTTCTTCCATTTCAAAGTCATCATTGATCGACTGTCATTTCATCACCAAGTCGTCGTTTAGGGCATTACGTACATACGTCATCATCCCCTCATTTATTATTCAGTCTATCTGCTTAACAGCGTTAACCTGTTTTCAAAGATAATAATGCTTAAAATAAGTTATTTAAAGATAACATTACCAAATTTATAAGAAACAAATGTTAATTACTCATTAAATGTTTTATTAACATTAGTGCGTTACGTGGAATATGTTATCTTTCTTGTTTTTGGATTCAATTTGAGTCGCTTCTGTGGTCTAGCGGCTTAGGTGTTGGACTCTACTTTATGAGGTCCCGAGTTCGGTTCCCGGGTCGGGCAAAAAAAAGAAAATGCATTTTTACCAATTTTCTAATAGAAAAATGTAGCTCAGAATTGAATATATTATGTGCCTGGTTGGCGATAGGCTTGCCACTTATCACATTTTACGACTTAGTGCCTGCGGCTAGTCATGGTTACCCTGGCTGTGCCTCTGCCTACCTCTTTGGGATATGAGTATATCCCATATATATTACCAACATAACTAATATAATAACAATACATTACTCCTATCAAAATTACATATCCAAAATATTTCATTTATTCAAATCGTTTTTAAGTGTATAAAGTTTATAAAACTCAAGCATTTTTATATTACAGATTTGACAACAACTACGACGACTACAACTACAACAACAAGTTCGCCTTCAACTAGTCAGTCGAGTAAGTATTTTTTAGTATATACATTCGTTAATATACGTCTGTATAAAAAAACCAATTTGTTGGACTGTTTATTTATTTATTTATTTATTTATTTATTTAAACTTTATTGTACACAAATAAAAATTGTGAGTACAAAAGGCGAACTTAATGCTAAATGCATTCTCTCCCAGTCAATCTTTGGGCTAACAGAGATCAAGTATGTAGGTACCGAATAAACAAAACAGAATAATACAAATAAATTTGAATTTTAATGTACATATAAATAAAATAATCCAGTAATATATAACTACATAGCATATTATATAAATTAAGCATAGAATAATTATAGATACAATGCATAAACATAAATAATATAAATAAAGTAGACAGCAAACAAAACAAGATTTCCGACCATAGATAATTACTATTCTATATATATTGACTGTTCTACCACCAGAAAAGATATAACAACTGTAATTATTATTACCATTGAAATTTCGATCTTTCACTGACTCCCACTGAACATTTTTAACCGTGTTCAAAAATTAAAGAGGTTCTTAATTCGGCCGGTATTTTTTTGTATGCATGTACACCGACTTCTCTATGGTTTCTGAACCGATATAGGTAATTATTATTTTGTTTGATGCGAAAAAGTTTCGGATTGGTCCCATAAAAAATTGGTGCAGGTAGACCAATTTGTTTTTATTTTATGAGCATTTTTTACCTATTTTTACCTATCTCTCTCTAGACCAGGGGTGGGCAAATTACGGCCCGCGGGCCGGATCCGGCCCTTGAGAGGTTTTTATCTGGCCCGCAATTAAGATACTGAATCGATACTTCAAACATATATATTGCGTATTTCATATGTTAAGACTTCATAAATAGAGTTTATTTTAATAAAGGATTGTAAAATAATAAAATAATGCCTTATGTTATCTTTATACAACGTTTTATAATCGTAATTTTTATTGCTATTTTTAGGTGTCTTAATAAACTGGCCCGCCTCAAGATTAATTATAATTTACTGGCCCACCACTAGATTTTTTTAATTTAACAGCCCGCCAAAATAATTTGCCCACCCCTGCTCCAGACCAACTTGGGAACGAGTTTTGTACTGCAAGCTCCGTGTTGGTCCGGGCTCCTTTGAAGAATAGACCATCTGCCTTCCTGCCAGGCAGCTCGTAAAAGGCGAGCGAAGGCTTACTAACACCGCGACACCTGACTAGTTGGTAGAGTTTCGCAGCGACTCACCCGGATTGATACCACCGCCTTACCTATTCATGACGTGTTCCGGTTTGGAGGGTAAGGTAGCCAGTAAACTTACGTTTGTTCAAGGCCTAACATCCCGGCCTCAGTTTGGCAGCGCACCATTACCACCTTTGATGTCTCTAGGCGGCGAAATTTCTTACCATCAGGAAATCCGTCTGCTTGTTGCCTTCCAATATCATAAAAAAAAAGCTTATTATATCTATCTATATCGTATCTATCTACATGTATCATACAGATTTCTAATACCATTAGTCTGTGAATTAAGCCGCGGACAGACATAAGGGGATGATAACGCCATTAGGTATAAATTTTACAGAACTAGGTGAAAATTGTTCAAGCTCTGATAAAAATTTAAGTCCTTATGCAATGATTGGATTAGACGGATAATATACGGATTGTTTTAAAGTTTTGTTGGTATTATGAATTCTTATACGAGACCGAAGTTCATTTATGTCATTTATTCTTTGTGTACGAAAGCTTTAATTAACTTAATGCACGAACAAAATAAATACAAATTACACTACGTATTTATCAAAATCCTTTTGAAATATCGCAGGTTTTTCAAAGTGTGTTAATAAAAAAAGAAACAAAAAATGTAAATGTCATGTTTATCATTGTTTGTTTCATTCATCATGTCTTTCTCAAAAATCATTAACTCGACATAAATGTGATATGTGATTCTCCCCGTGATGATCCGGGCTTCTTTGTAGAATAGAATACCTGCCTTCCTTGCCAGGCAGCTCGTAAAAGGCGAGCATAGGCTCACAGTCACTGAGACCATGACATCTGACTAGGTGATAGAGTTTCGCAGCCACTCGTCCGGATTGGTACCACCGCCTTACTTATTCCTGACGCCATAACGTCATGACGTGTTCCGGTTCGGAGGGTAAGGTAGCCGGTAAACTTACTATTGCTCGAGGTTTAACATCCGGGCCTCAGGTTGGCAACGCACCATTTCTTTTCTTTGGTGTCTCTAGGCGGCGTGAATTTCTTACCACCAGGAAATTGTACGAGAATCTGTATTTATTATAGTTTTTGTTTTTGGAAATTTGTTCATTAACTTTGTACACTCTTAGCACAAAAGGCATGACAAATAACCATGAACAAAATAAGTTTAGATGTAAATTTAATATACATATATTTGACCGCCTCGTTGGTCGAGTCGCTAGCGTACACGCCTAACTACAACGAACAACCGCGAGGCTAGGGATTGATTCCCGACGGGGGCAGACATTTGTGTGATTAACATTTAGATGTCTGCATTTCCGGGTCTGGGTGTTTATTAAATGTATTCTGGTATCTATTTAAGTATTTCTTTGTATTAGTATCGTTGACTAACACCCATAATACAAGCATATAATTTGCTTACCATGGGATTAGATTCAATTTGTGTAACCTTGTCCAGATATATTTATTTATTATATTTAAGGATGTACAATTTTTAAAACAACTTAAGTAATTACTTTCTCTTTAGTTTATAAAATCAGTATTAGTTTATTTTACGGTACTCTGACACAGTACGCAATAACAGATAGGTACTACTCTAGGTATCTATTTTTTTGGTTTTCGCATGAAAGTTAGCATTTGCCATTAGTCAAATTTAAATTTGCATCAAGTTAACAAAATCAGGCTAAAACTATCAACATTAGTCATAAGTCGTCAAATAAAGTCATACCAAAGTCTAGAGCATAGTGGTGACCTCCTTACTTTAGCTCATTTAGTGAGATTGGGCGGGAACAGGGAAATACACGATACATTATTTCTTCATGATGGCTACATTTGTTCGCTTTAAATGAACAAAACTATAATTAATGTTCCTGAAACTGATTAATTTTACTCAATTTGTAAATAAAAGTCATAACGACGATCAGATATTTTAATTTTCTTGCTTTTTAAATACAATTACAAAAAGGGATGTTCTCAATTGGATGTCTGTTTTTTTTATCTTAGAACTTTAACTGGGTTTTAGTCATCTTGTCTGGACTGTCGATGTAATCTATATAAATTATTTAAAACAATTTCCTACGACGCCATGTTTCGATTTTTTATGGATAGGACATCAAACAAGCACATGGATCACCTAAATGAAGGTTATAACCGTAGGCTTTAGATAAATATATATACAAATATCCCTGGACAAGTTATACACAAATTGAATCTAATTCTACAGTAAGCATATTATATGTTTGTGATATAGGTGTTGGTCAACAATACTAATACATGAAAATACTTAAATAGTCACTAAAATAAATTAATAAACACCCAGACACGGAAATGCAGATCTAAAATTTAGATCCTAAATGTTTATCACGCAAATGCCTGCCTTCGTCGGAAATCGAACCCGAGCCTCGCGGTAAGTCTTTGTAGTTAAACGAGTACCACTCGACCAACGCCCATTAAATATTCGCGCCATTTGTGCATACATTCACAAATACCATTGTTGGAACAGATACCTTCGATGTAGTGTTAGTGCGTCATAATTAACATAGCAACTATGTCTTCGAACTAATATGCTGCTTTCAAGGACAACCACCATATTTTCCACGTGTTGGTCCGAGTCTGCTGAGTAGAATAGACCTCTGCCAGGCAACGCATAAGAGGCGAGCATAGGTTAAAAAACAAGTTCTTTACCAAACAAGTTCTTTTTCTTTGTCGCCTCTGTGGTCGAGCGGTCCGGGTGTTGGACTTGACTGCATGAGGTCTCGTGTTCGAATCCCGGGTCGGCCAACAAAAATAAAATTGGATTTTTCCAATTTTCTAATAAAAAAAAAAGTTGGTCGGGATTGGAAACGTGCCCGGTTGGCGATAGGCTTGCCACCTATCACATTGTGGGACTTAGTATCTTCGGCTAGTCGTGGGTGCCCTGGTTGTGCCTCTGCCTACCTTTTCGGGGATATGGGCGTGAAGATACTTTTTTTTTCTTTACCAAAAAGACCACTGGCGGTGGAATGACGCGAAGTAACTTTCCCGGGTAAGTACAGAACGCACAAAAGAACACATCTGGACGTAGCTTACGGACTATTCCTAATGCACGTGACCCCACATTTTACAACGTGTACTGGCTATCTATCTAAGTCCCTTACAGGGTAGGCAGAGAGTATCGATAGTCAGACCTAACGATCCTGACAAACCTGTCTAGCTTTACATTTTCATTCACATTCATTAGCCTTTTCATACAAACATGCCGGTTTCGGAGACTCTTGACACCACCCTCGTGGTGACCCACCCACTGATCTGATCGTAGAATGTCAGCCTTGGTCTCTCCGGGTACCTACATCCATCCACATTCGCATTGTATATCTGTTTTGTTAATCTTTAATCTGTCATTCTTTCTACATGACCGAACCAGCGGAGCATGACCTTTCGCATTTTAACACCAACACTTTCTTTCAATCCCACTCTTTCTTGGATCTTACTGTTACGAATGCGGTCAGCGAGCGTTACACCACACCACACACTCTCATTTTGAACGCATTCATCATACTTACATTCTCTTTCTGACATACCCATAACTTTTTTCTATATGTGCTGTACATCGTTCACACTTTTTATTTTATAGAAGGGCTAAGGCTAAATTTTATCCCGTTAATTTCCGAAGTTGCAGGAAACCGTTGGTACCTATATAAATAAAAGATATATATGCGTAGTTACCATACTCATTGGATTACATATTTTTCTATTCCCAAGTCGGGTCTAACGTTTGCAAGCGAAATGGTTAAACTTCTGTTTTACAGTTTTCCATCCATTAAAATAATTTTCTTCACATTAGGCCCGAAATAATTTACATTAATAGTTTATACTACGTCCCGACATGGGAGACTAGAAGTTTTAATGTCAAAAAGTTAGAATATTACAGTAGACACATTCTGCATGTAATTTACACTACATTTATCTCTTTATTTGAACTATCACATAGTTTTGGCGCCATCGAGAGAAAAGATGGTCGAAGTTTTTTCATAATTATTAAATTTCGTGTTGATATTGAGTGAAATTAGTCAATTTTGGTGGCATTTTGTACAATTTTGTGCAGTGAAGGTGCACAAATGAAATAATCGTGAAGAAATTAGCGTGTATTTCCTCGTTGCCGCCAAATCTCATTACATGTGCTTGTGTAACGAGGCCGCCGCATTACCCAAGAGCCTGACATGACTTAATGATGACTTATGACTGATGACTACCTAATTATAGTTGATATAAAATTTGATGCAAATTTTTATTTGATGAATGGCAAACTACCAACGTGAAGGCCAAAACATAAAGAAAGAAGAAGAAGAACTATCACATTCCGATTCAGCCTCAGCATACTTTGTTGATGTAGAGCGTACAAGTGGTACTCGTGGGCGTCGATATAAAACTATTACTGGATTTAAATCGCGGGCTCACAAATCTGGGCTGAGAAAATCTGGTGAAAGAAACACAACGAGCTTGTTTTCTTAATTAGTTTTGGTAAACAAGAGCCCGGACCAACACAGCATGTCTATCTTCTAAATATTCTAGAATAAAAAATAAGGTTCTTGCACCTAAGATATCCCTGATCTTAAGATAGCCCATTTTCAATATTTTGTATGGAGACAAGTCGTGTATCTTCAGAAATTTTACCTACTGAACTATGTAATGCTCTATGTAATTTCACATTATTTACCTATTCCTGCCGCCGTATCGTCATGGCGTGTTCCGGTGCTCAGGTTGGCAACGTACCATTACCACCTTTGGTGTCTCTAGCGGCGTGAATTTCTTACCATCAGGAAATCCGTCTGCTTGTTTGCCTTCCTTTATTATAAAAAAAATCGTGTTATTATTATAATTCGAATATTTTATTTATTCTACACAAAAGCTTAAGATATTGCATTCGAATCTTTTTCTACATTATGGTTTTCAAGTTATTTGGATACGTTACATTGTGTGTTGTTATATCTGTAATTTCTAAACTGCAAAACTTATAACTTGCAAAAAACGGGATAGGCTGTAGAGCACATACTACTAAACAAAATAGGGAATTAAAAAGCTGGTCCGATTTCGGGTTATTAAGTATAGCCTAATCACATTTTGCATTTTGACTTTTATTCCTCTCCCGCAAGAAAACTCTATAGTAAAAGCTACGAGTATTAAAAGCAGCCTATAACCTTCTTCGGCACATAGTATCTACCTGCAAAATGATTACGATCGGTTTAGTAGATTCGGCGTCAATCGCCGTCGGGACACAGACAAAATTTTAAAATTGTGAAAAATCTCAAATTCGAGCACACTTTTAGAATTTCTGCTTACATCTGCATCAATTTTTTTGTACCTTCAATGGGTGTTATTCAGCTACAGTTTTGTTTAATGTATTGATCTGTGCATGATTATATCTTCCGTTATTTTCCAATAATTACATGCAAATTTTTGAGGTTATACTTCTTTTGGCGCGTTAGGAAAAAATGATGAGGGTAAATTTTTACGATGCGCGCGCACACTGTCACGAAAAACCGACATGATGAAGTTAGCTATAGATAACATTTTAGTTTTTATTAAATATTAAATAAACTTTATTTAACTAAATAATGCATTATAATAAAACTTTTAATGTATGTATTAAATACCTTTTTTCTATGGTTAGTGTCATTTTGTCTACAAATGTAAAATAAGGCAAAAGATAAAATTTTTAAAAAGATTTTTATCTTATTACGCCGAAGAAGTATAACTTCTAACGCGTATACATAAGTACACACACAATTTTTTATATGATGAGCTGGCAAACGATCGATCTGATAGTAAGTATAACCATCGACATTCGTAACATAAAAGGAGTCATTGTTGCAAACTCTCACAGAAGACACCAATGCACATCTTAAATAGTTCCACGTCATAGATTTTGGGGAAAGCCGGTTTAGGGAGTGGACTTTAAAGGTTCTGCGTTAGATCTTCTATCTATGGCGCTATCTCTATCTAATATTAAATAAACTTTATTTAACTAAATAATGCATTATAATAAAACTTTTAATGTATGTATTAAATACCTTTTTTCTATGGTTAGTGTCATTTTGTCTACAAATGTAAAATAAGGCAAAAGATAAAAATTTTAAAAAGATTTTTATCTTATTACGCCGAAGAAGTATAACTTATAACACGTGTACATAAGTACACACACAATTTTTTTTTATATGGCGTGGGAGCAATAAATTTAATAATTTGATAAAATCTGGAGTTGATGTGGACTAATTATTTTATACTAATGTTGAATCGGCAAGGCAATTACTTAGCAACATGTTTTTATTTGTTACTTAATGTCAATATTTAATGTAAAATTGGTATGTACTTAAGTAAGTATAACATATTCTTTTCATTTAGTAATTATACTAATTAATTTTTTGTATTTGGTGTTATAGCTATATGTATTTTGTATATATTTGTGAAAAATTCTAAGTGGCTGACTGTTATTAAATAAATAAATAGATATCTCTGGACAATTTATACAAATTGAACCTAACCCCAAAGTAAGCAATGACATGCTTGTGTTATGGGTGCTAGTCAACGATACTAATACATAGAAATACTTAAATAGATACCTGCATAAATTTAATAAACACCCAGACCCGGAAATGCAGACATCTAAATGTTCATCACACAAATGCCTGCCCCCGTCTGGAATCGAACCCGAGCCTCACGGTTGATCGGTATAGTTAGGCGATTACGCTAACCACTCGACCAACGAGGCGGTCAGAAACAATACAAAGTTCTAATTTTCTTAAACCTTAACTGTTGATTTTCCTATCAAATAAAATTAAAATATATACGTATGATTCTCTAAGAAAATCTAGATTATGTAATATTATTATGTAGTATACTCATTGTTGTAGGAACAAATAGTGTTGTGTTGTAATACTTGGGAAAGTCAATTCGAACTTTATCGTCTATAGTAGAGTACGAAATGTCATCTACAATAATGAACAAAGTTCAACAAAATACAATTTTTACTTCTAGATCTTTCTGGGTATAATCTGGATTTGAATAAGTGGCCCGGGCTTCATTTAGTATTAAAGAGTTAAACTGATAAGGAGATGTAACACTAGCTAGACGCTAACTCAGTGTTAAATATTTATCCCAGGTACGTGCAAGTGGTTCTTAGGGCCACTTGCACGTTCCTGGGTTAAGTATTTAATACTGAGTTACCGTCTAACTAGGCTTAAAACATCTTACATTTGACAATTTAACTCAATATTAAATATAACCCTGGAATGTGCAAGTGGTCCTTAGAGTATTATTATTTATACGTATAATTCTAAAGTTAAAGTATAATTGTGTTAGAAATAGTCCGAAATGCGACTGTAGAACCCCTACGTTTATTTGGTATACAATTCAAAATACAAATGTTTCCAATGTTTCTTCTTGATTAAAAGTTTGTGTGAATGCCTCGGTGCCCGAATAGTTTTTCGGATATTCGTAAATTCGGCACTGCATTCTCTGCAGTATGCCGGATACCGAATTTCATTCAAATCCGTTTCAGTTTTTGTTACATACACGGATGTTGCTGATTTTAGACTAACGGTTTTATTTAAATGGATTTTATTGCTTGTAAGATATTTTTTTTATTTTATATTAACCTGTATTCGGTCCCCGGTTCCATAAAAAAAGTAGAAAATGTATATTTTTCAAATTTTTAATAAAAATATCGTTGCCCGGGTTTGAATATTTGCCCGGTTTGCGATAGGCTTACCGCCTAACACATTTTGAGATTTAGTGTCTTCGTTTAGTCGTGGATGCCCTGGTTGTGCCTCTGCCTACCCATGTGAAGATATGGATGTGAAGACAACTTTATTTTTTTAATATATTTTTTTGATGTTAGTTTAAGAAAAGAGTATTTAAACAGTTTTCTTTTCTTGAATTAATGTCTATTTCAGTCCAAGATTTTGATGGTTCCTTTTTTTTATGAAATTTTGGTTATTTTGGTTTTAGTGCGCTTAAATTTTTGTTTTCATGGTTAAGTGTATAATAGGATAAGTGACAAAATATTATATTGACATAGGTACTCCGAGTTTCATATCACCGAGGATGAAGCTGTCATATTATATTGATTAGAAAAACTATTGGTAGTAAAATTTTAAAAATTATTGATGATGAATACTAGCTCTCCCGGCAAACTTCGTCCCACCCGTTCAGTTTGTATGGGAAAAAGTAAAATGTTGTTTTTCTTAGTTTTCTCGCTAGTTTTTCCTTTTTCTTATTTTTCAAATCTTCCCTGGACTTGAACAAATAGTTCAAAACCAAAATTAGCGAAATCAGTTCAGCCGTTCTCGAGTTTTAGCGAGACTAACGAACAGCAATTGATTTTATATATATATATATATATAGATTTGGAGTTTGGGCACAGTTGGAATAATTTCTCTATGAACGAATTTTCCCTATTAATTTTTACAGAAAATACCATCACCTGCCTGCTAAGAAGTATAAGTTGTAGGGCTTGTTTTGAAATTGAGAGAATTTTTTTATAACATATATTTTAAGAATTTGTTATGAAATATTTAATTACATCAATACAGTATTACTTTTAGCTTATAGTGCAAATATTTTAATATTTATATCAAACAATAAATATTAATACTTTATTCATCGTTTAAATATAAAAAATAAATATAAATCTAATTATAATATAACAGGCAAGCCTACCAGACATGAAATGATCTGAATAAAATAAAGCAATTTAAAATCACTGGACAAATTACACAAATTGAATCTAACGTTGTAGAAATCTAATGACATGCTTGTGATATGGTTGTTAGTCAACGACCAACATTGTAATAAGTATGATTAAACTTATGGTTCTTCATATTGAAACGGCTAACAAGCAGACGGATTTCCTAATGGTAAGAAATTCACACCACCTAGAGACACCAAAGGTCGTTATGTTGCGTTGCCAACCTGAGACAAGGATGTTAGACCTCGCCCAAAACTAAGTTTACCGGCTGCCTTAATCCTCCGAATCGGGACACGTCAACGGCAAGCACTATGACGGCAGGATTACGTAAATTCGGTTACTAAAAGAATATTCATCACCCATAAAACAATTACTCAGTGATAATTGAAAAAAATCTACCCGGTTTCTTTTAAGTAACTTTTTGTTAAACAAATGGTATATTATATTAAATAAAAGTTGGCAGAGGCACAACCAAGGCACCCACGAATAGCCAAGACACTGAGACAAGACACTGATAGGTGGTAAGCCTATCACCAACTGGGAACATATCCAATCCCGGGCAACTTTTTTTATTAGAAAATTGAGAAAACCAAATTTTCTTTTTGTCTTCCTACCAGGGAATCGAACTGAATGAATTCAAATCCAACACCTTGATCGCTAGACCTCCGTTGCAACTTTTTAAAAAAAAAATAAACTGAGCCACAAGAATAAGACGAAAATATCTTACCTGATAGAAGCGGTCATAGCCGTTAACTGTTTGTTTTGTAATAATATGACGACGGTTAATTAGTATGTTCTAAAAGAGATTATTTACTTGCAGGTCCAGTGTGTCCGGAAAACGAAGAATACGTCACTAGCCTAACGACGGTTTGTCGGCCGCAATCATGTTCTGAACTAGGTTTTAAATTGCCTTGCTCTGAACAAGGGTACAACTTTATAGGTAGTCCGAGATGTATGTGTGTTAAAAATTATGTGAGAAACAGAATAGGATTGTGCGTGCCGGTAAAGAGTTGTCGTAAGTATGTTTTTCACTAAAATTATCTTATTAACCATAAAAAAATTTTCGCCTCTGTGGTCTAGCGGTCCAGGGATTGGATTTGACTGCATGAGGTCCCGGGTTAGATTCCCGGGGACGGCAATAAAAAAATTTGGTTTTTGATAGAAGAAGGCGTAACTTTGCGAAAATTTAAATTAAATTGTTTAGTTTGAAATTTCCTGCCGAAAAATGTATACGTATTATGGCGTGACAAAACAGGCAAAATAGTGCGATACGAATGAATTGGACTTCCCGGAAGCTAAAACTCCCAAATATGTCCAGCTTCACACAACACACACCACTAAACGGTTTTATTATCACCAACAATACACACACTACTAAAAACTCAACGTACGTTTCGGTTCATAACCGAAGCATCATCAGGAGAATTCGAGTGCACTCCACGAATGTCCAGATACCAGAGATACCAGATATTAGACAATGTTGCTCGGGATTGGATATGTGCCCGGTTGGTGATAGGCTTGCTGCCTATCAGATTGGGGGACTTAGTGTCTTCGGCTAGTCGTGGGCGCCCTGGTTGTGCCTCTGCCAACCTCTTCGGGGATATGGGTAGTAAGATACTTTAGTTTTACTTTTTTTTTTCTTTAAAAAATAATAAATATCCCTGGATAACATACACAAATTGAATCTAACCCCAAACTAAACAAATTATATTGCTTCTGTTATGGGTGTTATTCAACGATACTACTCGTAATACATAGAAATAATTAAATAGATACTAGAATAAATTTAATAAACACCCAGACCCGGAAATGCAGACATCTAAATGTTCATCACGCAAATGCCTGCCCGCGTCGGGAATCGAACTCGAGCCTCGAAGGTTGGTCGATGTAGTTAGGCGTGTACGCTAGCCACTCGACCAACGAGGCGGAAAGGATGTTTCTCAATTATTGAGTTGTCAATTTTCAAAAATTAAAAAGAAACAAAAAAAAAATATACAGTCAAATTTATAAATTTACTAGGTGGTAGAGTTTTGCAGCGACTCGCCCGGTTTGGTACCACCGCCTTACCTATTCCTGCCGCCATAACGTCATGACGTGTTCCGGTCCGGAGGGTAAGGTAGCCCGTAAACTTACTTTTGCTCGAGGTTTAACATCCTGACCTCAGGTTGGTAACGAATCATTACCATCTTTGGTGTCTCAAGGCGGCGTGAATTTCTTACCATCAGGAAATCCGTCTGCTTGTTTGCCTTCCGATAACATAAAAAAAAAACTTTCTACTTTTTGGAGTATTGTAAAAATAGACTTTTGACTAACGTATTAATATAGCAAGGAAAGCGATTTTTATTCATAACAAGCGACCTAGATTGCTGTAAATAGTTGAGTAATGTTTTGCGTGACGTGAGGTCATATTATTTTCTAAGTACTAAAATATTTTAGCGGAATCAAACATTTAAAATAAAACTGTTGAATTATTGTTATGTAGTTCTTAATTTCGCTGTTTTTGAGGGACCATATACGCTAAAATACGTCAGCAGTTTACTGTTTTTTTCATACAAAGCAATCATGGATCTTGCTGACAAAAATACACAAGATTAACATGAATATGCTTTACTAGACTAGTGTTTCCAAAACACGATTCATTTCACTTTGCTCGATAGAAAAAAATCAAAAAGTTAACCCTTTTTTGAAAACAAAACGCAAATGTCTACTTCAATTGTGAAAATATCGACACCAGATTTAACATAAACTTAAATAAGTACTATACCTAAAAGATAAGTGTTTCAGTTTTTATACTTTTTTTCAAATTACTTTTATAGTGTCAAAAATAGTGATTTGTCGCTTAAGACGTTTACTTTAGAGCGCCATTGTTCATAGTAATCATGGAACGGAGGAGCGCGGTGATTGGCTCTTCTGGCTGACTGAGTATGGGGCCTTAAGTACTATAAGTAAATGTTATCTTTTCTGACGTAGACAGAAAGTCCTGCAATGTGATAGGCGTGCCTATCGCCAACCGGGCTTACGAACGATCCCGGGCAACGTTAATTTAATAGGAACATTTTAAAATATCCATTTTCTATTTTGTTGGTTGCCCCATCTGAGGATCGAACCCGGGACCTCAAGAAGTCAAGTCCGACGCCGGACTGCTAGAGCACAGAGGCGATAGTCCAATTAATTTTGTTCTACGATTTAAAGTTCGGTGAAGTTGTAAAATCCGCGAGGTTTACAACACATTAGTCATTCAAAAAAAAAAGTTCTACGATTTATATAGATACGGTTTAGAAGTGTTAGCATAACTCATGCTAATACCTGTCCTGAGAAAAAAAATGGTTGCCAGTAAAATCGGTTTTACGGGCGAAGATTTTACTTGACAACGTCTTTTTCTCGGTAGAATACGTGGGAGAGAGACGCAAGGCATTCGCCCGTCCCGCGGGCCTTTTTCTCTCTCGTTTGGTGACTAATCGTAACAGACGTGAGCGGGCGTTACACTTTTTCAATAGTGACTCCGAGCCACAATCTAATTTAAGACGTTGTCACGTCAAAAAATATTGGTGTTTCGGAAAGTAGTCGTATTCAACTAGAAACTAGTGTAATAAAAGTGTAATATTTTACCTAGAAAAAAGTATCGATGATGGTAAAATGTATTGTTATGGGTATTTTATTTTTCGTGCTTTAGAAACTGACAGAAATTATCATGATATATCGGTTCAGTTCCGGTTTTCACTATGGAACAGATAAGCTTAGCAGTGTAAGACAGGGCAATGACCTTCAGCCAGTATATCAATAAAGTCAGTAAAGGGATTTCTTTTCATAGCCGGCGACCTAGATTATTTCGTAAATAGATGAGTAACGTGTAGTTTGCGTGACATACTTTGTGAGAGTCTGAAAATTCATTTTTAGGTATTGCATTATGGTATCAAATAAAAATTTGTCATATACATGTTAACATTAGCCTTGTCTTAACTTCCCTAAGGATAACACCTAAACACCATCATTTGGTGGTATTAACAGTATACGCTGTCTCTTTACTAAAAAGCAGAATAATAATATTCAGTAGTTTTAATTATTCAAATAAGTGTATTTTTTATACAAGAGGAGGCAAACAAGCAAGTGGGTCACCTGATGGAAAGCGATCACCGCCGCCCACCGGACGGACAACCGCAACACAAGGAGTATCACAGATTGTATTTAAGTGTATTTATCCTAATTAAAATTGCTAAAGATTGTAAAGATTTTTGATCTTCTGTAAGATAAAAATGAATCGCTAAATGTGTTGCTTTATGCATAACTTTTTCTCTTCTTCTTCTTCTCTTGCGTAACTTCTAAACGACTGGCTAATTGTTTTTGTTTTCTGTTATTTTTTGCCAGAACAAGGAAATAACATAATAATATAGATAACAATAAAGAAAAACTCAACCAAATTACAGGGAAAATGGGAAAAACTCTACTTTATTTTTTTCCCATACAAAGTGAACGGGTGGAACGAAGTTCGCCGGTACAGCTAGTGTTATAATATTAATTGTAAGGTATATTTCAGCGTCTTGTAGTTGCGACTATACTACAAACCCTAATTATTCTGACTAAACTTGTCTTAGATTTTAAATAATTTTTTGATGTTATAATATTAATTATATATTTCAGCATCTTGTGGCGGCGATTCTAATGGTGAATCGGGTGACAATAGTTTTTGCGTTACATGCAATAACTATAAAAATAAACCAGTAATTTGTCACACTACTGGCGTATCCAATGGATGCAAATGCAAACAAGGATACATTTACAACACTAACACAAGAAGATGTGTTTTCCCATGGAAATGTGTCTGTAAGTAGGAATATTATAGTATTATAAAAAACGTCTTAAACATGTCCGTAGGAATCGTGATAGTTGGTCTTCCCAACCTTCCCAGCATTGAACTTGGGATAAGATATGTATGTATTTTGAAGCACTATCTAGAATTCAATGAAATAGATAAATAAATAAATATTCTGGACAAGTTACACAAATTGAATCTAATCCCAAAGTAAGCAAATTATTTGCTTGTGTCGTGGGTATTATTCAACGATTCTAATACATATAAATATTTAAATAGATACAAGAATAGATTTAATTAACACCCAGACCCGGAAAGGCAGACATCTTAATGTTCATCACACAAATGCCTGCCCCGTCGGGGATCGAACTCGAGCTTCGCGGTTGGTCGATGGTTGAATGATGAGATTGTTGGCATAAAAATGTGAAACGATTACAAAGTTGTCCTAGTGGTGATAAGTGTTTTACAACAAAGATGTCTAAGTAATCACAATAAAACAATAACATTTTAAAAATACACAATAAATATTTTTGTATTTTTATATTAGAAAATCTTTACGTTTCTCAAAAACTGCCAGGGTAGTAATATCTACCGTTGCGGCCGTAAGGACACATGGTTTTAATATATACCAGGTTGCGCTAATTTTAGGATTCCTACCCGTTAAACTCGTTGCACTCACCAGTCGTCCTGTTGATTTAAAATGTATTTTTTAAGTCGGGGATCAGCATGCGGTTCTGCTGATGGTTAAAAACAACCGTGGGTTACAAACGTCGCTGTCCTGAGGCCGAGATAGAAGACCTGTTGAGCAAGTCTATCGGCTATATTACCCTCCAGACCAGTACATGACAGAGTTATTACGGCGGCACAAATAAGTAAGGTAGATTTCTACCTGGGCAAGTTGTAATAGGTACGCTGCTGTTCTGTGTCCGGGGTGTAATGCCTAATATGCAAGTCGTTTGGCTACCCTACTTTAGGGATTCTTCGAAAACTTACTGCACAGGTTTTAGATGTATTAATAAAACTGTGCCAACTCTCTTAGCTACCAGTGAAGGTACATGGTCTATTCTACATAGAAAAGCTCGTGCAATACAGTGACAATACAATATAATAATTGAAAATAAATATTATAAATATGTATATTTTTGTATCGCCTCTGTGGTCTAGCGGTCCGGGTGTTGGACTTGACTGCACGAGGTCCTGGGTTCGAATCCCGGGTCGGCCAACCCAAAATTGGATTTTTCCAATTTTCTAATTACAAAATGTTGGTCGGGATTGGAAATGTGCCCGGTTGGCGATAGGCTTGCCACCTATCACATTGTGGGACTTAGTGTCTTCGGCTAGTCGTGGGTGCCCTGGTTGTGCCTCTGCCTACCTCTTCGGGGATATGGGCGTGAAGATACTTTTTTTTTTTATGATATTGGAAGGCAAACAAGCAGACGGATTTCCTTATGGTAAGAAATTTCCGCCGCCTAGAAACACCAAACTTGATAATGGTGCGTTGCCAACCTGAGGCCGGGATGTTAGGCCTCGAGCAAAAGTAAGTTTACCGGCTACCTTACCCTCCTACCTAATAGATAAGGCGGTGGTACCAATCCGGGTGAGTCACTGCGAAACTCTACTACCTAGTCAGATGTCACGGTGCTAGTGACGGTAAGCCTATGCTCGCCTTTTACGAGCTGCCTGGCAGGAAGGCAGATGGTCTATTCAGCAAAGAAGTCCGGATCAACGCGGACCAACACCAACCATACAATAATAATACAAATAAGAATAAAGACCAAATCACAGTTCAAAGTAAATGTCCATTTCACTATATTACGGCAGACGTACTAAACTCCCTGGCAGCTTCGTTTCCAATTAGTGTCGCTCACTTTGCTTTTTATTTGAAAAATGTACGTCAGTTGTTGGCGCTTACTGATGAAATAGTGGATAAACTTTAACCTCGCTTTTTATAGCGCTTCATGGAGCGAAGTTTTTCAAGATGTCTCTTTTTATAACGTCAATAAAATAAAGCTCAAATAAATTACACGATTTTCTTTACGTTACAAAGTTTATTTTATCCTGCAGAAAACCAATTTTAATAATGTAACATTGATAAAATCTCTAACCCCCGATAAAACCTATATCTGATATCACGAAGAACGATTGAGATGAATTTTGTAAGTTTTAAAATAACTTCGCATCGAAATTTGTTTATACCTTCAAAAAGTTGACACAGAAAGACACATATAGGCATTGTATAAACTTATAATATTCTTTTTTACATTGGAAGTTAAGAATATATACGTGTAAATTCTTGTAAAAGGTACATTAATGCTTTTTACGCTGTGGTAAATGTAGTGAATGTTGATTACAATTAAATTGCCAGAGTAGGAAATTCAAATATAAACCTAAACCAACGTTTATGTCACGAAACCAATGAAAATTCTTAAGTTTTTACAAGAATGTTTTAATATAAAATGAATATTTCATTTTTAAATACTTTATTAATCTTTTGAATTACCCTTTCAGGTTAGCACGTCGTAATCGTAATCGTAAGTAGTAAAACTTATCGTAAATCGAAACGTAAAATTTATTTTAATGTTGGCTTTCTATCTACTTTACTGAATTCCTAACAATGACTAAAGGGCGTTAAACTTTATACAAAGGTCCTTACATAATAAGATTATTAGAAATTCTTAAGTAGAATATGAATTTAGTACAGAATTTGCAAAGTTTAAGAATGTTTAATATGTTGATTTTATATTACTTTGAGTTTAATAGGGAAACTTACACCTACACAAAGTTGGTGAAAAAAACGACGGGTTGCACACCGGGAGTGCCGGCAGAAGTGAAAACTCGAACATTAACGTTATGCATTATTGATATTTTGGAATAGGGAATAATTTTGAACGAATTGCTTTAAATATCAGTATGAAAGTACTTTATTTTATGTGGTGGAATACAATATTCATTTATTGCGCTATCGTACACAAACAAGACAACACGAACATTCGCGCAAGCGCCCTGCGCCGTCGATCAGGTAACGTGTCCTGATGCAAGTTTAGAAGTTTTTACCCATTCCAAAAAAAAGTGCGCAACATCGCAAAAGAAGTTTTCATTAAAAAAAAACGATTGCTACAGGAAGTTGCTAAAAGATTTGACATATTATATTCTAGTACGATGAAATTTAGCACAATGTAGACAGTAAACACAGAAAAGATTTAACTTTAGGCTATAATTTACAAAGAAAAAATCTATCATTATTCTTTTTAATTTCCTGATACTCACGTTCTATTTGTCTAATTTATATTCCTTTTTATCATGGCATTGAGCATGGTAAGATCATACGAGAGATAGTTTTGTTAATATTTAGTTCTTCTGTCTGAGATATGTAGTAAATTATATCTCTTCCAGTTTTGCTTTAGTTCAAGGCCTTGAAATTCATTGTGTTCATCTGTGGGTACACCAGCGTGTTCCACTGACATCACTTGTTTGCGTCCTATGCGTCACGTTTTTTTTGTAGTTACCAACACAATAGTAGTGATAAATAAATGTAGCTTCTATTTTAGCAAAACAATGTATTTTTTTAACCCTGCTCAAATGACAAAATCTTACGATTTTTTTTCAGAAACTCATAAACACATCAGTCTGCTAATAGCGTTGTGGTAAAATAATCTCTGAAATATATTTTTCATTATTAATCGCAAAGTTGGTTTAGTTTAAACATACAAGGGTCGTTATTTTGCTGTTCACAAACTAAACTTATTTTATATGTACGCTATCTCTTTTAAACGAACTCGTAACAAAAGAAATACAACGTTTAAGACATGTCAGATTAGTCCAAACATGTCAAATTGTGATGTTTTTAATCAAAGTTTTCCGAGTGATAGAATAAACGTTTTTAAAAATGACGTGTGAATTTGAAAGAACTAAAAGTGTTTTGTCTCTTTCTGTTACTTTCGTCAAAAGAAGATAGCGATAACTTAAAATTAGTTTAGTGATTGCGCTACAAAATTACGGAACCTTGCAAAGCATCTGATCAATTATTTTTTTTTCTGAATTCATATTTTTCCGTTATTTAATTGACGAGGATGTCACTACTTTTGAGCTAAATAACATATGGTTTGCGAATATCTAGTATACGAAAGATCTTGTGCCAGTGTGCGTCTTTAGAATCAGAGCTCATCGCTATTCGAATGCTCTTTTTGAGACCACTGTCAGGACAAAGCTTCTGCAGTTTAGGCACATTAAAGGATAGCGCACTTTTGGACAGGTCAAGACGGAACGCATCGCAGCGTAATAATCCTCTTAGATTGTTTTCATGCATTTTGTATGAAGCAACGCCCAATACGGCCGCATTGCTGCGGATTTTAATGCTGAAGTTTTGTACGATAACAGAGGCGCCACTTTCCATACTTGACGATTTCAAAACCTAGAACCACAAAAGGTGGTAACGGTGTATTGCCAAAATGAGGCCAGGATATTAAGCCTCGGGCAAAAGTAAATTCACCGAAAACCATACTCTCCAAACCGGAACTTATCAACGGCAAGCACTGACGTTATGGCGGCAAGAACAGGTAAGGCGGTGGTACCAATCCGGGCAAGTCACTGCGAAACTCTACCACCTAGTAGGATGTCACAGTGCTAGTGACGGTAAATAATGCTCGCCTTTTACGAGCCGCCTGGCAGGAAGGCAGATGGTCTATTTAGCTAAGCATCCCGAACCAACTACAAAGTTAAAAAAATCCACCGAAATATTTATGTTTTAGTGAATAAAAAGCTGCCATAATGTGTAGTGGAGTAAAAAAGCTAGGTTTCATGACCAAATGCTGCTGCTACTGATAATGATGATGATGAATACAACTATTAATACAATTCGATAACCTTCGATATTTTTTATTTCAGATGCAGGAGGAGAACACGTACATCCACAATATTTTATACCACCACATCCTGGTGTACATTATCACCCTCATTTATCTTCGGATATAACTTACACACCATCTCTCCCTTGGCATACGTTGGTACACTAGTCTTATTTATGATGGTTGTTATATATCTTATACCTTTAAACGAGCAGTTCTTGTATATATATAATTGGAATCTCGGAATCGGCTCCAACGATTTTCATGAAATTTAGTTTATAGGGGGTTTCAGGGGCGATAAATCGATCTAGCTAGGAATCATTTTTAGAAAATGTCATATTCGTGTTTTATTCGTGTTTTATCGACTTAAGTAACGAAGTCCGTTGTTAAGTAACGAAGTCAATGATTGTTTGCTTTGAGGTTAGACTAATTGTGTAATTCGTACTTAAATATAATTTCCAAAAAACACAATTTATAAAAAAACAAAAAAAATACCGAGCAAAGCTCGGTCATCCAGGTACTTATATATTAAGGTATCAGTTACATGAAATACATGAATTTCATATTTGATAAAAACTGTTATTTTCCTCAGCCATAATTTCATACCCGTGCGAAGCCGAGGTGGGCCGCTAGTTATGTATATAACACAAAAACCATTTGTGGAGTCTTGGAATCACCTCCGTATCATACCTACCTTACTAAAAAATAGTAACCAGACCTGGACCTATTAACGAAATTTGAATGTCTTTTCGTTGTTTTAGTGCGCCTAAATTATTGGCTTTAAAAGTATGATGGGTTTTTTCGATGTACTTAGATATGATTAAGCAAGAATTAACCCTTGTAAGTGAGAAAACCTTTATAAGTCGAAAGGTCAGGGATAATGGATTATTATTAAGGTGGGCGTTTCGCGTTTGTAATACAGTCTCGTGAGGGTTGCTTATATTTTAACCTTGTAGTTACAAGTTTTAATTTTTATGTATGGACTTCATTTAGATTACGACTGGTATTTGTTGCTGTAATTTGTCTACATTTTTTGAACTTGTAAGATAGAGAAGATAGCGATAGTGAAGCACACTGCACACAGCTCTCCTGTATAAAATACACCATAGATGTTATAAGTGCTGTCTCTCCTTTGTGAGTACAAGTCTACTTTGAGATACCTTCCTAGGCAAGTTGCTGCACATTACTCTATCACGATACGTTTATTTAGTCACATCGACTTCATAAGTGAAGTATTGATCTAATTTTTTTTGTTTATTTTATGGAATTGAACGTGGCCTGCCTGAAGTTAGGGCTCGATGCCCTAACTTCGGATAGGTAACGTCTCCTCTTGGATAAGTTTCCAGTAACTGGAACATGACGATGACTATCATAGACGTTATGGTGGTGCAAATAGATACTGGTGTTAAAAACTCTCTCATCCAAAGACAAACGAAACGACACTTATTTTATAAGACTGTTTGGCAGGAAAGCTTTAGTCGGGCTTACTAGAGGG
>NJDD01007231.1:129097-145644 GCA_002245505.1 Calephelis nemesis
CCGTAATAATACAGGTTATAAAATGGAAATCGTGTTTTTTAGTTTCAATTAAATTCCTATTTAACTAAATCAAAGTACGATTTATGTCAAGTATGAGCACCAAAGGGCGCTGTAAGACAATCTCGCTCAACCCTGATCAAATGCTGCTCAGTTCTAACCTCTGATAGCTAGTTATTTTGCTTAGTAAAGATTGGTTCGTCACTTATAAATTTTCACCAACTTTAAAAAAGAAGCGATTCCCTATTCATTATTGTATGTTTGTTACGCGATCACTCCTCCTATTATAGATGAACTTTGATTATAATTTTTTCGTGAAATAGCCTATGAGGCATGTAGACTAGCGGTTCGATGTTGGTCTTGACTTCATGAAGTACTAGGATCGATTCCTGGTTCTGACTAAAAATTAGAAAAGTGTATTTCTTTATGTCTTTATATATATAATTCTTCTGTGAGTATGTATGTCACTGAACTCCTTCTAGACGACTGGACCGATGTCGATGAAACTTTTTGTATGTGTTCTAGGGAATTCGAGAATGGTTTATATTCACAATTTGGTCCACTGGAAAATGTTTTTTTAATTAATTTTTAACAATAAGTAGTTGTTGATTTTAGAATGTTTCACATCGGATCCGACAGACTGCGCTACTGTCTAAGCATTAATGTCAAGCGATACGAAGTTTGCTGGGTCAGCTAGTCTTTATTTATATAATTCTTGTGTTCGTGTGTTTAATCACTGAACTCCTCCTAGACGACTGGACCGATGATGATAAAACTTTTTGTGTGTATTCAAGGGAATTCGAGAGTGGTTTAGATTCACAATTTGGTCTTCTGGAAAATGTTTTTTTCGTTACTTTTTTAATAATAAGTAGTTGTTGATTTTGGAATGTTTCACATTAGATCCGACATACTGCGCTACTGTTGAAGCATTAATGTCAATCGATACAAAGTTTGCTGGGTCAGTTAGTTTTCTAATAAAAAAAAACGTTGGCTAGGATTGGTATATGCTCTTTTTACGACAAGCTTGCTACTTATCAAGTTGTGGAACTTAGTTTATTTTGCTAGTGGTGGATGACATGCTCGTGGCTTAGCCTGGCGTTTCATGGAAGTGGGCGTGAAAACTTTTTTTTTCGTAACATTATCTCAAAAATTTATCGAGGTTACGACACGTGATATTTGACTTATACTTACTGCATGATTTTTGTTCACTAAAATCACGCCGTATTGTGGTTGGGCTTTTGCATTTTTTCTACTACTGCTAAGCTAAAATTGTAAAATCGGTTGTTCACTAATATTTTTGTTAACAGGTCGTACAGATGTTTCTATAACATATTCAAATGCCACCAGCACTTGCAGACGTAAGTACCACCTCATATTAAAATAAATTTATAATACTTTTTAACCACACTCCGTCTTATTACTAAACAAGGATTAATGTAATAGTAAGATTACGTTGATGTCATAGTCTACCACACTGTTATAAAGACTACAATACCAGGTTGAACCTTGGAGTACTTTACACCGTGTTTAATAATAAGGCAAACTTGATTTTTATACTACGGAGATAATTGGATCAGTGTAATTATTGCTTTAAGCAATCTTTATTGTCCTTGTTATTCTTTATTTTTTATGATATTAAAAGGCAAACAAGCAGACGGATTTCCTGATGGTAAGGAATTCACACCGCCTCAGGACACCAAAGGTGGAAATGGTACATTGCCATAATGAGAGCGGGATGTTAAGCCTCGAGCAAAAGTAAGTTTACTGGCTACTTTACCCTCGAAACCGAACATGTCATGACGTTATGGCGGCAGGAATAGATAAGGTGGTGATACCAATCCTGGTGAGTCGCTGCAAAACTCTACCACCTAGTCAGATATCACAGTGTTAGTAACGGTAAGCCTATGCTCGCGTTTTACGAGCTGCCTCCCAGGAAGGCAGATGGTCTATTCTGCAAAGGAGCATGGACCAACACGGGGAAATATATAAAAAAAAGTATAATTATATATATAATTATATACATATATTTATATATATATAAAAGCATGACGACTGACGACTGTTGTTTTTTTAAGGAGTTATATACTTATGAGGTGCTTATAAACACCTGTTATAATATCTAAAAAGTCACAGCAAAGTGAACCTTTATTTAATAAGCTATTCGCATTGTACTCGTATTATTACCTTCGTAATATTCATTACAATTGTAACTGTTTGAGATATGACACCTTTATTTGTAGAGTTGTTTTATTGAAACAACTGGCAATACTTTATAAATACGACTGCCAAATTTTTCTACCTTTAGATAGTGCCTGAGGATGGCGAAACTATTCATTCTAGCTTTAATGGCTAGTATTTTAACACCAATTATTGCCACAGGTCGTATATTTTTTATTTTTAACGTGTCTCAGTTTGCTTTGAAATGTTGCTATTTTTTTATTAAAGTATTTATCATACCATAAAATATCTTCACAAAATTCGGTGTTCGGGTAGACTAGTTGCACCACTAGCGGTAGTTAATAGGTGTTAAAATGTATTACGGAGAAGACTCTATCGAAGCCGAAATCGTTGTGAAGTCTAGTTTTATTCAATCTTATGTGAAATCGTTATTCAAATATAAACTGTGACATTTATGATTTAAGTATGGTTTACGATTTATCATATACCATTAAAATATCTTTACAAAATTCATACTAAGATTAGACTGTATCATAGCCGGAACCGATGCGTAGTCTAGTTTTATTCAGTCTTATATGAAATCTTGATATTAGTATTGTTAACGATGTATCATATAGGTACCATTAAAAATATCTTCACAAAAATCATATTAGAATAGACTAGTTTTTTTTTATGATATTGGAGGCAAACAAGCAGACGGATTTCCTGATGGTAAGAAATTCATCCCGCCTAGAGACACCAAAGGCCTCGAGCAAAAGTAAGTTTACCGGCTACCTTACCCTCCGAACCGGAACACGTCATGACGTTATGGCGGCAGGAATAGGTAAGGCGGTGGTACCAATCCGGCCGAGTTGCTGCTAAACTCTACCACCTAGTCAGAATTCACGGTGTTAGTGACGGTGAGCCTTTGCTCGCCTTTAACGAGCTGCCTGGCAGGAAGGCAGATGGTCTATTCTGCAAAGGAGCCCGGACCTACACGGGGAAATGTTAAGGAAATAGTTGCAAAACTAGCGCTTGTTAATAGGGATTACAATGTATTACGGATTAGACTCTTTCATAGCCGGAACCGATGGGAAGTCTAGTTTTATTCAATCTTATGCAAAATTCTAACACAAAACTAAACCGTGATATTCATGATATTAGTATGGTTTGAGTTTTTGTGATAAGTCCATTCATATCTTAAGTCGACCTGAACGTCCACAATTTTCTCTACATTTTGAATTTCAAGTTATTTGGTCAACTCATACTAAATCTGTAATTTCTCAACTACAAAAGTTATGACTTTGAAAAAATTACAGGATAAGCTGTAAAGCGCATATCAATTTTTTTTTGTTTTTGACTAAAACTCCTTTAGCAATCACTACTTATATAAAACAAAGTCGCTTCCTGTGTCCCCATGTCTCTTTGTATGCTTAAATCCTTAAAACTACGCAATGGATTTTGACGCGGGTTTTTTAAATATATAAAGTGATTACACCGTGCAAAGCCAGGGTGGGCAGCTAGTTCAGTTATATAGAAACCTATAACTTTCCTTTGAACTTGTAGTACCGGTAGGTACTTCATGTTTGCTGGTATGGCTAAATTTTTGATACTATCAATGATAAATAACAATTACAATTACTGTTTAACGCAGAGGATATTTGTGTTTGCACTCGCTGAAGTACACAGTAGGGACGTCTGGCGCCAGTGGAAGGACTCTCTTGAGATCGGTGGTCTATATTATTTGTGGCTAAAATAAAGCATTTACTATATTTCGTCGACTATACGGATACGTGCAGATATAACAGACTTGTTTAAGTTATTCGTATAAGTTTTCATCAGGGATTACATTGACGTCATCTTCACCTTTGAATTATGCTTAAGTAAAGTGTGTTAACGGATTAGTGACACCAAAGTGCTGATTAAGTTAAAAGGACGGTAGAAATATTATCAGTGGGGTTGCTAAAGGGTTGCGAGTAATAATTCGTTGAATAGTACCTATTTTCAGTATTAAATACTCATATGTATCAAGACAAAACAAAATACAAGACATATTTAAAGCAAAAATTATCTGTGATTGGGTTGCATCTGTTTATACCACAACTCGATTTAAATAAACTATAATAAACCTGCAGAAAACATATATTTTATACGCCTGAGATTATTATATCAATGTAACATACATATTACTCAATATAATGTAAATACGAGTATAAACAAGTTCTAAGTTACAAATATAACCTTTTTATTTTTAATTATAATTATTGTTGGTTAGTGGGGAGAAAATAAACTTGGCATTATGCCTTGGCATAGTGCCAAGTTTATTTTACTTGTAATCTATACATATAATAAATCTGTAGATGGGTCAATTCCGTACATTGAAAATATTGAAAAAATAAATAGCATGGAGTGTTACTGGATCGATACCAAACCCAAATATGTGATTAAAAAATTTTTGTTTGTCTGTCTGTATGTTCAGGCATCTCGTGAAAACTAACGGTTCGATTACGATGAAACTTGGTATAGCTATACCTTATTATTCTGGGCATAAAATGGGATACTTTTTATCCTGGAAAAATACGAAGGAAAAAAATAAATCTTAATTTTTCAGTTTTAACACGCGAAGACCGACATCCGCGCGGACTTAATCGCGGGCGGAAGTTAGTTTGACAATAAGAATATAATTTGTAGGTAAAGTCCCTAACATGACTAATATGTTATGCGTAGGTATATTTTTTAACAGAAATCTAAAGTTAGATATTGATTGTACCTACTTTTTGTATCAAAAGGTACAATATAGCGGGGATTTCGTATGTCAGGGATTCCCTAGTAATCTAAGTTATAAAAATAACAACGAAATGAACGAGCTACAAATATTTTGACAATGCATTTTCCTGATCAATCTTAATGATTTCTTCGTAATTGTATAAATTAGTTTAGTAACTGCTAAATGTTATAAATGATTTATTTTGTTATAAGTACTTGATACATTTATCTATTTATCTATATATATAAAAATGAAACCCGTTATCCTTGGTCATGGCATCACGCGTGAATGGCTGGACCGATTTCACTAATTCTTTTTTTGGTTGTATTTGTTATTATTAGGAGAAGGCTCTTACGGAAGAAATATTAAGAAAATCTCTCAGAAATATTGAAAAATATACATTTAATTTTGCATACTTTAAGAAACGCGCGTAACGAATGTCAATGTCATTAACAGCCATAGACTATATTGAAAGAGCGCCGTTTGTTCGGAAACGTAATAACATTTTAATTTTTCCCATACAAACTGAACGGGCGGTACGAAGTTCGCCGGGACAGCTAGTTTACAATAAACAAGTAGGTTTTTTTAAGCCCTTATTATTGTTTAATGCTTCAATATATAAAGTAAAACTATACGTCTGTTTTCAATGTACGGTTTATACCGCTGGCTAGAGTTATTTCAAAGGAAGTTTTGCGTGTGGTCATATAATTTAATATAATAAAAAAAATAGTGGTTTAGTGAAAATTGTTTGAAATGACACTCATAGTATTGAATAGTTGCTATTGGGAGTTATACTTAAAAATCTTGCCAAAATCTTGTAAATTATCAAAAAAAAATCTAGGGGGTTAGTGTTTTCTTTCAAAGATGTAGTAAATAGTCAGCAACAATATGGGTCTATATGTTAAGGAATTAGTTACTGTACCAATGCTAGATTAAAAAAGTTAATTGTTATTGCGGTAATTGTTGCAGTATTTACACACATGGTATATATGAGGTGCCACAGTAGATCCTTAGGAAGCCAGAGCGTGGTGGCCATATTATGCGGTGTGTAGATTATGTAACAAATATTTTTAAAAATCATTGCAAAAACATTTTTTTCGCTATCCTAAAAAGCCTATGTCATAGGCTTTACAAGGCTAACTTACGTCATTAATATGAATATTGTTTAGTAGTAGTAATATAAATTGCTCATAAGCTCTTTTAAGAAAGCTGCTTTTTAATATATTTTTTTTATTAATAATAAAGTATCTTCACGCCCATATCCCCGAAGATGTAGACAGAGGCACAACCAGGGCACCCATGACTAGCCGAAGACACTAAGTCCCACAATGTGATAGGTGGCAAGCCTATCGCTAACCGGACACATTTCCAATCCCGACTAACATTTTTTTTAATTAGAAAATTGGAAAAATCCAATTTTCTTTTTATTGGCCGACCGGGATTCGAACCCGGGACCCATGCAGTCAAGTCCAACACGACCGCTAGACCACAGAGGCGATTTTTATTAAAAAAGGAATTAAAAAAAATAATAATAAATGGCACATCCCTAAATATAGATAATATTAGACCTTGACTTTGGACCTCTAATTGCTTTAGTAAAAACCTAGCTGATAATCATCGTCACGACACCTAAACGCTTCAACTACAAACAGCAAACCTGTTTATCCGTGATCGTACGTTTTCCTGCTAGTTTTGTCTGCTTTATTCAACTATTGCAATATTATCTTACATAATATAATAAATAATTCCCCGTGTTGGTCCGGGCTCCTTGGCAGAATAGACTATCTGCCTTTCTTGCCAGGCAGCTCGTAAAAGGCGAGCAAAGGTTTATCATCACTAACACCGTGACATCTGACTAGGTGGTAGAGTTTCGCAGCGACTCGCCCGGATTGGTACTACCGCCTTATCTATTCCTGCCGCTATAACGTCATGACGTGTTCCGGTCCTGAGGGTAAGGTAGCCGGTAAACTTGCTTTTGCTCGAGGCCTAACATCCTGACCTCAGGTTGGCAACGCACCATTACCATCTTTGGTGTCTCTAGGCGGCGTGAATTTCTTACCATCAGGAAATCCGTCTGCTTGTTTGCCTTCCTTTAACATAAAAAAAAATCCTTATTTCCTTTGGTCTTCACATCACGTGTAAACGAAGAGAATACTTTCGCTAATAGTTTTGCTGTGTTAGTTATTTCTAGTGGTCGCCCATTGGTCGAAATTCTTGTTGATAGTAACGCCATCTTCATTCTTAAAACCAAATACTTCGTTTCTAAAATCCACATTTTTTAGTGCGCCATCTTTGATCTTTTATCGTTATCATCAATATATTTGTTTGTGTGTGTCAAATGCATTTTAGTGTGGGTAATGTTTTATTTATTGATTTAATATACTTTATGAGTATTATTATTGAAAAATATTAGCTTTCTGTATTTCTCCTACACATAAACTATAAGTGTGCCAAATTTCATGTTTCTCTGTTCGCGCAATTTTCTTAAAAAGTGGTCCAAAGTTTTGGCATCTCATTAATGTATAGAGTGGGTTCTTATGAAAAAGTAAGGAGTTTATCAGGACATAATAAAATTTAAAAATTCATTATTTATAAGACAACAAAACTTCTGTCGGCTCAGCTAGTCTTTAATAAATATAAAAATTGTACCATAAATGTGCCTGTGAAAACCAAGTATGCTTTATAATCAGATTTGTCTATGAATATTTTTTTGATTGTGAAGATATTTTTTGGTTCATGAAGAACATTTTAATTTATTATATTAACAATTTAGTTTTAATTTCTAATTTTTTACGATGAAATATAGGTTCGCCATCTGTTATCAAGGCACCAGGAAACAACAACTGCACGTTAAATCCTGAACGTAAATATGCTTGGATATTATAATTATAATAATAATAATATACAACTAGTCATTTATTCCATATTTTTAATTGATAATTTCTCTGTAATTCGGTAATTTTTGTTATTAGATTTTTTTTATTTTGTCATTGTTAAACTGCAAATCTCTTTTCGGGTACATATATCCTCTAGTTTCTTCTATTTGTCTTATCTTTAGTAATGTTTATATCTATTATTCTTCGTTTTGTTTAGTATATCATCTGATCACCTTTCCTTGGTCTGCTAATATTTCTTATTACCCATGGTCCTTTCTATCGTTTTGTTTCTATAGTCCATTTCTTATGTGCGCAACGTGAGCTGAGACCGTTTCATTTAGTTTTTAGAGCATCAAGGATCTCTAGACGCAAGATGCTTAAAATATCAATGTCAGGTTAGCAATGTCCATAGATGTCATTTTTTACCGTCAAAAAATCCGTTACCTCCATAGAAATAGGGATAACATTTAAAGAAGTGCTATAATGTTCTATAGCAAATTCTGTTTTATAAACGTCGTTGGAATCGACGTATGACGTACCAACTATCTCTTTGTCTCTTTTTATCAAATTTTGATTATTATGTATGGCAAAAGAGATTAAGACATTTTTGTATATGCTCATTTTGGCGTCGATTTAAAGTGATGTCAAGATAGTCCTCATGCTTGCCAAAAATGCCATAATTTGTGTTTAATTTTACAATAATGTACTATTACAATTGTCGATATTTTATTTACGTTACCAGAAAATAATATTTGGACTAGATGTGAATGGGTACTATTGCCATTGAAAATATCAATCACAGTCTATCGTAGTAAGAATTCTTTCAAGTGCTCACTTTAAAGTAAAAAAAACTGATTTGATTTCTGATTGTAATATATTCCGATGTTATTGTAATGATAAGGAATCTTGTAATAGATAAAAAAAATAATATAAATAATAAAAATATTTGCAACCATAATGTAAAAAAAAATGATGAAAAGTGAATATGTATTATTTCTTTCTTTTCACTAAGTTAATAAGTAAGTTGATAGTTGCAATTTCATTCGGTAGGCAATTAATAATTGTTACCTATTTTCCTAAACTTAAACTAAAAAAGTATCCTAAGAGGTAGGCAGAGGCACAACCAGGGCACCCACGACTAGCCGAAGATACTAAGTCCCATAATGTGATAGGTGGCAAGCCTATCGACAACCGGGCACGTTTCCAATCCCGACCAACATTTTTTTTATTAGAAAATTGGAAAAATCCACTTTTTGAAATCCAGGATTTGAACCCGAGACCTCATGCAGTCAAGTCCAACACCCGGACCGCTCGACCACAGAGGCGACAAAACTATAAAACTATCTAGCTTTAAACTATCGATTATCATTAAGAGATCCTGTATCTATATCGATACTCTACTTTTTCTGGACAGCCCTATAATGTCAAAATTGCAGCCATGTTTTGTAACAAATGGCAAGCTTTTTTCATTGGTATTTCATGTCCATAAACTTAGAGTTCAATATACGTAGCACATATTACTTTATACTTTGTGGTTCAATTTTTTGCTCCAATGGCGTTCAATGTTTTAAAAATAATAACAAGTATTTGTTTTGGATCAAGTAATGATCAAAATCAATTTAAAAAGAAATGTTATATTAGAAATATTGCTAAATTTGTTTTATTACATGGAAGTTACTCCAGAAAAAATAATTAGGATAGGTTAATTGGGCGCTTCCGATCCCTAAACTTTTGGGCTCAGAAGCGTCCCATTTTAAATTTGTTTTCTGGAATATTTCCAAGGTATAATAACGATACTTTATTTTATCTGATTTTAGATTTGGTTGTTTGATGTAATGTACATAACTTCTATTGATGAATATATATAAATTTGTTTTTTTTACGATGTATGTTGTTTGATTTATATATGTATATATAGTTTTGACCGCCTCGTTGGTCGAGTGGATAGCGTACACGCCTAACTACACCGATCAACCGCGAGGCTCGGGTTCGATTCCCGACGGGGGCAGGCATTTGTGTGATGAACATTTAGATGTCTGCATTTCCGGGTCTGGGTGTTTATTAAATTTATTCTGGTATATATTTAAGTATTTCTATGTATTAGTATCGTTGACTAACACCCATAACACAAGCATATAATTTGTTTACTTTGGGGTTAGATTCAATTTGTGTTACTTGTCCAAGAATATTTATTATTTATTATTTATATGTGTTATTTTTATAGCAACGTACTGTATCCATTTAAAGTAAAATTAAAGAATTTTTAGTTATCCTATATACATTTCATATCACTGTGGTCTAGCGGTTTGGCATCAGACTTCACTTCATAAAGTTCCCGGGTTCGATCCATGGGATGGGCTACAAAAAAAGTGTATTTTCAGTTTCCTAATTAAAAATAATGTTGCCCGGGATTGGATATGTGTCCGGTTGGGATAGACTCGCCAGCTATCATATTGTGGGAGTTTTGTCTTCGACTAGTCGTAGGTGCACTGTTGTAGGTACCTATGCCTATTTCTTCCTTCATATTATTATATACCAACTTATTACCTAATAAAACTTCATTATCTAATTTTCTTTCGACAATGAAGTTTCAATAGGTAGTTTATTTGTTTTACGATTATATTTGGGCTTCACAACTCTAAGAAAATTCAAAGTTGGAAGACGACCTTGGTTATATTCATCGTAGTACCTACATAAAGAATACTTAGTACTAAACTTTATATTCGTTATACCCAAAGAAAACGGTATCCTGTAAAATAAAACTGGTCACATTGAAATATTAACAAATTCTTTACAAGAGTACAGCATACGCGTGCTATGTTTTACTACGATTGGTTTAGTATATTTGGCGTGATGCCCAGCCCAGATACAGACAAACAAACAGATAAAGAGACTAAAATTCTGAAACCACAAATACATGTTCTATTACTCATTTCTAGGTAGCAAAAAGTTTTATCAAATATTTTTATTGTAAAGTTAATCTTCGCGAGTTTTTACTGTCAAACCTTTTATGTCGTTCGAGTCTGTAATGTAATTAGTCTCTTTCGGGTTTTTTACCTGAACTTACTATGAAATATGACATGGCAATGCCGAGCACTGATGTGATGGTGGCAGGAGTACGCGAGGCAATCTTATTTATTCCGATAAGCTGCTGCATAACACTAACCAAAAGAGTTTCAAAGTACAGATACAGTGAGATTAAAAAATAACATCTCTTGAAATGAAACTTATGTGTTTGTCATATGTCATAATGTTATTCACTTATGCATTTAATTTTAGTATAAAAAAAGTATCCCCGCAGAGATAGGCAGAGGCACAACCAGGGCACCCACGGCTAGCCGAAGACACCAAGTGATAGGTGGCAAGTCTATCGCCAATCCCGGGCAACATTTTTTTTAATTAGAAAACTGGAAAAGCCTTAATTTCTCTTTGTTGATTAAATTTTAGTACACGGTATGCATTTTATTGCAATGGGTATTATAATATGGTAAATTTTGACAATTTCAGCAAAATGTCCCATAAACGAGGTCTACGACAAATGTCCTGTGTTATGTCCACCAAGGGAATGTGGTGTTGATCCAGCAACGATCAGATGCGCTGATCCTTCTACATATCCTTGTCAACCCGGCTGCAGATGTAGAGACAACTTTCTCAGAAACTACAAGGGTGTTTGTGTGCCGAAGAAAAAATGTCGTAAGTATATTCAATTCAGTTGTTATAATATAGCCCTGATGATACTTGAATAGCAAAACCGGTTGGCTAAACTATAAAAATAAAAAATATATAGTGGAGAGTACAAGTGTTGTAAATAAATTGTTTCAAGAATGGAATTCCACCAAGCACCGACGATTAAAATAACATTAACACTATTTAAAATAACATTAGATGTATTTTTGTAGAACTAATTTAAAAAATCTTTTGTCTCACGGATATCACGGATCACAATATGCCCGTATTAATGCCATCTTAGGACGTAATTTTATATTCAATATGGCGAAATGTGGTGAATTTATTTATGATGTTATTCAATTAATTGTAAGATAAGACGCAACAAATATATACACAAAGTTTTTGTTCAATTAATGGAATAAAAAGAATTGCAATTTGTATGACAATTTTTCAGTAAAATTAAGATAACATTGATAAAATTTATATTTTTGTGGGACAAGATAGTTAATAAACTCACTGTTTACGACTTGTAGACACCTTAAACCCTATTGTCTTGTGGCCTGGGTTTTAAGACGAATGTGTAAGGGTGGGAACGAGTTCATGTGAAGCGCTTATTATTACAATTAAATTACTTTTCATAAGAATAGAAATCTATATCGCTATCTTATGCCCGGTTCCTATAATCAACGAATCGTAATCCGTCAGCTAAACTATTCGTAGTTTGTTCAAAAGTAACGGAGCGTTACCAATATTTTCAAAAAATGTTTAGAATCAATAGTCAGAAACGAGCAACCGTCGTTAGTAATCTTACTAAGCATACAAAATACTACCATCCGTGATTAAAACGACTCGTTTTTTGAATATAGGAACCGGGCATAAGTCTAGCGGCTGTCCTAACGGACCGGTAGTGGTAAGGCTAAGAAAGGTTTTAAAGTAAATGATGCTAAAAAACTCTACTTCAAATTCTGTGACATTTTTTTCCATTACTATATGTTATAAATAAAAACGAATCTTAGGTATTTCCCAATATTTCCCATCACGCCGAAATGGATGAATTTTTTTTTGTTGCGTTAGTTATTGTCGAGAGAAGTGGTTAAAACAACAATATTCATAGCCAGGACACGACTACGACTGTCGGCACAGCTATTTTATTTTAAACGTACTGTTCTGTGAACTTAAAATGTTGTTTTCCCAGTTACTTCACAATCGAACAATGTTAAAAGAATCCTTTGTCCTTTTTCCAGTTCTAAACTACCTTAGCACCAATTTCCAGCTTAAACGGTTCAGCCGTTCTTGAGTTATAAACAGTGTAACTAACACCACTTTCTTCTACATAATATATATAAACTAAGCTAAAGTTATATTTTAGGACAATGCCCCAAAAACGAAGTGTTTGATGATTGTCCTTTAACCTGCCCTCCACAAGTTTGTGGGGTTGATCCGACCAAAGTAATATGTTTCGTAGACCCGGCTACATTGCCATGTCAGCCTGGGTGTGTTTGTAGAAAAAACTATGTCAGAAATGATGATGGTATTTGTATACCCAAGGACAAATGCCGTAAGTAAATTTCTAAATGTTTACTAGGCTTTACTTTTCCTTTTTTTTTAATTTTTTTTAAGTAGTAATTTTTTTAAGTAATTAAAAAAAACATTTTTTTAATTACTTAAAACTTAAGTAATCAAAAAAAATCCTTCACCAGCCCTTACTGTGTTTCTCTCTATTGCTAGCTTATCGCTGAATTGGACACTTTTCATATACCGGTACTATAAAAAAACGACTTCTAAGATTGAGAAATATAGGTATTATTTTGTTCAAAATAGTATTCCGGCTTACCATCGTTTTGTATGCTACTAACACATGCACACATACCTATATATCTTCACACCAAGTCACTTACGGGATATGCAGAAAGTATCGAGTTAAAAATCTCATAATCCGGTGCAGATCTGTCTGACTTCACTACATTCAGTACCCTTTTCATAGAAAGAACGAAAGACGTTTTGAAGACTTTGATTGACTTCGATCGGAGCGATTGGATCACGGAATATCAACCATCCACATTCGGATCATATATCTGCTTTGTCAATCTTTCATTTGTCGTTCTTTTCATATGACCAAACCAGCGCGAGCGGTATGATAATTGTTGTAAAGATTTAAAGTGGGAGTTTTGGCGCCATCGAGAGAAAAGATGGTCGAAGTTTTTTCAGAATTATTGAATTTCGTGTTTATATTGAGTGAAAATAGTCAATTTTGGTGGCATTTTATACAGTTTTGTTCAGTGAAAGTGCACATATTAAATAATCATGAAGAAATTAGCGTATCGTGTATTTCCTTGTTGCCGCCAAATCTCACTACACGAGCTTAAGTAATCAGGCCATCGCTTTACCCAAGACCCTGTCATGACTTCCTGACGACTTATGACTGATGACTAATTATAATTGTTTCAAATTGATATAAATTTAATACAAATTTCGACTTGACTAATGGCAAAATACTAACGTGAAGGCCAAAACCTAAAGAAAAAAAAGGTTTATTTTTTAACCTCACGCTCAGTGTGTGTGGTGAACTTCGTTCCAAAAAACATCATCGAATCATCTCCTTTTTGGAAATCTTTTTGGAGTAAAATACGAATAACCTCCTTTTCCTAGTGAAATCTTCTTCAAGGCAAGCGACGATATAATTGGCGACTTATGGCTAATTATAATTGAATCCCGATTTCGGTTTTTTTTTATGTTATAAGATGGCAAACAAGCAGACGGATTTCCTGATGGTAAGAAATTCACGCTGCCTAGAGACACTAAAGGTGGTAATGGTGTGTTGCCAACCTGAGGTCAGGATGTTAGGCCAAATGGCAAAATACTAACGTGAATGTCAAAACCTAAAAAAAGGAAAGATTTAAAGTTACGCGGGCCAGCTTGCAGGCAAAGTCTACCAAGTCTACCTAATAATAGAAACCGTTCCTAATTATACGGCCTCATTAGTGTATATTGTTCGAAATTATATCGTAATTATCGTTTATTGTATGAAAATGTTATATAATTAATAATATCCGACTGTCTCTTGTAGCCTGGAAGGTATTATAATAAAGTTACCTTTGTATTTTATTGGGCATTGTATTTAACGTGTTTGTATTACTTAGGGTTCCGTAGTCAAATGGAATAAAACGAAACCCAAATCAATTCACTTGTCTGCCTGTCTGTCATTATGTCATATCCCCTTTACTCCCTAATTGTTTGGACAGCACAGTTGTAACTAAACAGTTACAACTGTGCTGGTTAAAACCGGTATCGCCTCTGTGGTCAGACGTTCCAGTGTCAGACCGGACTCTTAGAGGTCCCGGGCTCGATCCTCGAGCGAAAAAAACAATAGAAATTGTTTGTTTTCAATTAGAATGATAAGCGACAACATAACTAGTGCATACCGAACCTGAGACGTGTATGTATAAACGTGTCTTCGCCCGTTTGTATGAAGATAGAATGTAGAATATTAAATAATTCTTTAAAGTCCCTGTGATCTTACGGCCTGCATGGGACTTGACTTCTTGAGGTCCCGGGTTCGAACCCCGGATTAACCAACAAAAAATTTGTATTTTTAATTTCATAATAAAAATAGCGTTGCCCGGTATTGTATATGTGCCCGGTTGGCGATAGTCTTGTCACCTATCTATTCTAGGACTTCTTAGTTTCTTCGGCTTGTCGTAGGTGCCCCGGTAGTGCCTTTAACTACCTCTTCCGGGATAAAGGCGTGAAGATACTTTACTTTTTACTTTATATTACTTTAGCGTGGTAGCGTTGTCAATCTGTTGGTTTTTGTGCCTTAATCTGACAGCTACCCTACCACAGGAACGTGACAGTGACAAGTACTGGCATTATTGCAAGAGGAAAAGGTAAGATTGTGGGGATGACTGTACCACTCTACATCTTATAATAGTCAATTTAGCTATAATAGCCTATAAAGGTGTGACTGTGACTGTCTACTTGTATTACACGTGTTGGTCCGCGCTCCTTCGCACAATAGACCATATGCCTTCCTGTCAGGCATCTCGTAAAAGTCGAGCCTAGGCTTACTCTACTAACACCGTGACTCTTAGCCTATCAAGTAAGGGACTTGGCGTAAGGAAGGGTATGTAATATTAAAGTTTTCCTGACATTTGCAGCACCTCCTATCAAATGTCAACCTGGAGAAGAGTTTACTACGTGTGCCAATGGCGGATGTGGTCTTTTTAATTGTTCTCGAAAAGATGGACCAATCCTTTGTATTCGTCCTAAAAAATGTGAACCTGGCTGTCAATGCATAGAAGATTACTTAAGAACCGATGAAGGAATATGTGTTCCCAAAGACCAGTGTCCAGGTAAAGTGCTCTTTAGCATTTCTTTATAATTTAACATGATTACGCACATACAGCCATACGTACATGCGTACATTCATACACACAAACATACATACATTTAAAAGTCGCAAATTTAAGTCAGTTCAATATATAGTCACTTTACTCAAAAAGCAATTAACAGATTATCATTTTATAAATAAAATTCCCTTGTCACTATGTTAGTTACCGTACTCCTCCGAAACGGCTAAACCGATTCTCATAAAATTTTGTGAGCATCGGTAAGTCTGAGTTTCGGCCAAAGTCTATTTTTCATACCCCTAAGTGATAAGGGTGACCCAATTTTTTTTCCCAAAATCACATTAATAATATAGCAGAACTACGTCTGACGGGTCTAGTATAATCCGTAAGGAAATAATTTGTAGGTATACTCTATCCAACGGAAAAAAATACCATTTGCCAGATGACTCTAAAGAAAGTTATGCTTATTTTATGATATTGGAAGGCAAACTAGCAAATGGATTTCTTGATGGTAAGAAATTCACGCCACCTAGAGACACCAAAGGTGGTAGTGGTGCGTTGCCAACCTGAGGCCGGGATGTTAGACCTCGAGCAAAAGTAAGTTTACCGGCTACCTTACCCTCCTAACCAGTCATGACGTTATGGCGGCAGGAATAGGTAAGGCGGTGGTGCCAATCCGGGTGAGTCGCTGCGAAACTCTACCACCTAGTCAGATGTCACGGTGTTCGTAAT
>NJDD01007231.1:147447-158201 GCA_002245505.1 Calephelis nemesis
TACTAGCTGCCTGGCAAGAAAGCAGATGGTCTATTCTTCAAAGGAGCCCGGACCAACACACCTAGACGTAATAATGCACTTGGAATCACTTTTTGTTGTTTTGTTGCGCATAATATTTCAGTATTAGGCTATTGCACTTCCTATAAGTACCCCGATAACTTATAGTTCGTAACTTGTTCGAAGTATTTTGATGCTACAAGTTGCAAAAGCATTTAAACAGATTATTAAGTTATGTTCATCATTTTGAAAGATTGTTAATGTCTGATGAAAACCAAGTAATGTCCCATCCATAATCTTCATTCGAAATCCCTTCTGGAGCCGAGGGATCTGTCTAGCTTTCGCCATCTTTTCAAGCGTGATACTATAATCGAAAGAAATTGGGATTTATTTATATACTAGCTGACCCAGCAAATTTCGTATCGCTTGACATTAATACTTAGACAGTAGCGCAGTCTGTCGGATCCGATGTGAAACATTCTAAAATCAACAACTACTTATTATTAAAAAAATAATTAAAAAAACATTTTCCAGTGGACCAAATTGTGAATCTAAACCATTCTCGAATTCCCTAAAACACATACAAAAAGTTTCATCGACATCGGTCCAGTCGTCTAGCAGGAGTTCAGTGACATACATACTCACAGAAGAATTATATATAGTAAGATTTGTGATAACGATTTAATTTTTATTACATGTTTCCAGTTCCTTGCGGAGGTGATCCAAATGCCATTCCAGGCAACAATACCCAATGTAAAACTTGTGTGTCCGACATTCAGTGTCCACTACCGTTCAGGAAAAGTGGTTGCCAGTGCAAGAAGGGATATGTGTATGATACTAAAGTTAAAATGTGTGTGAAGCAAGAAAACTGTAGTAAGTGTTCATTTTAATTCATGCAATAAAATTGTTCTAGGTATAATTAGAAATCTATACATACAAAATGCCAATCTTACCTTAAATGTCGCCTTTGTAAACTTTTTGACGTGACAACGTCTTATAATTTGATGGAGCCGGCTGCACGCACCAAAAAACATGACTCATGCGTCGTTACCTCGCTCTGAGGCGTGCCATTTAAGGCTTGAAGTGCAAGTGAGAGCGCGGAACGAGTGAATAGAGGCACAATCGGCCTCCATTCTTATGACGTTGTTACGTTCAAATATCGTCAGTAAACCAACTTTACAGACAACCGCTTTTTTGGTGAAAGTCTCGCAATTAAAGGCACTTGCCCTTATTAGCTATCATTGCCTATTCATAAAATATAATCTATTTTCAATGTCAGAGCTAAATTTTAAAAGTTAATGATATCGTTAATAAGTTGCCTCTGTGGTCTATCGGTCCGGTGTTAGACTTGATGTCATAAACCATCAGGCAACTAAAAGGAACCATGTTTATCCAATTACCAGATATAAAAACTAAGGTAAACTAAGGTTGCCAGAATTGGATGTGTCTGGTTGGTGATAGGCTTGCCATTTATCACATCATTGGTGTATCACGTGTCTTCAGCTAGTGGTGGGAGGCCTGGGTGCTGATTATGTATCTCAGTTGCCAACTCAAAATGGAAAAGTGTACCTACATCAAATGACAAATGACATCATTTGTGTTCTTGAGAACTGTATCTGGAGATAACAAATTTAAAACACGTCATTTAACAGCTATTTGATGTTCACTTTTCCATTTTGAGTTGGCAATTGAGATACATAATCAGCACCCTGGTTGTACCTCTGCCTAACTATTCGGGGATATAGGCCTGAAGATACTTCGTTTTTTCACAAAACATGTTCATCTTCTATGTGCTTTAAATGAACAAAACTCAGTAGACAGAAATCTGTAACAGAATTTTAAAATTATGTGTGTTTCAGTATTCTTTCATTACACTAATTGTTCTTCTAATCGGATCGATAACAATTTACCTGATTTTCTGGTGATTGGGATAGATAGGTAAATATTAATTAAGATTGAATCATCAGCAGTACTAATAGCAGAGCATCGTCAGTGAATGATGACGGCTACTTGCTTTATCCTCATCTGTTTTTTTAAGTTTTTTTTTAATAATATTGGAAGGCAAACAAGCAGACGGATTTCCTGATGGTAAGAAATTCACGTCGCCTAGAGACACCAAAGGTGGTAATGGTGCGTTGCCAACCCGAGGCCGGGATGTAAGGCCTCGAGCAAAAGGCAGTTTACCGGCTACATTACCCTCCAACCGGAATACGTCAACAGCAGGCATTGACGTTATGGAGGCAGGAATAGGTAAGGCGGTGGTACCAATCCAAGGGAGTCGCTACGAAATTCTACCTCCTAGTAAGTATGAACATTTTTTGTGTTTTTTTTGTTCAGGTCCTTGTAATGGTGCAAATGAAATCGATGGTTGTCGACAAACCTGCCCTCCACAGACATGTAGAGCCAGTACAGCACTATTTAAATGCCCACCAACAACTTTACAATGTATACCCGAGTGTCGTTGTAAGGCCAACTACTATAGAAATGTGAACGGAGATTGCGTTTCGAAGAAAGATTGTGGTAAGTACAGCTACCCCCTTTCTATGTCAAATAATGGAATCCACTTCATTTTAAGGACTAAAATAGACTTTGAGTATGTTCAAAAAGATAAATAAGTGTATAAACGCCTTCATAAGGCGGTGATGACTTAATCATTCATCCATACGTAATTTTTAAAAGCGTTATTGAAACATAATTTTGTTAAATTATGTTTTTATTAGTAGTTGTGTGCGCTCGTTGGTCGCAATTCGAACATAAGTTAATAGGAACACCATCTTCGTTTCTCAAGACCAACTACTTTGTTTCTAAAGTTTTTAGTGCGCCATCTGTGATCGTTCGATCGAGTTATCGTCAATATCTTTGTTTGTGTGTGTCAAATGCATGGTAGTGTGGGTAATGTTTTATTTATTGATTTAATGTCTTTATTATATGTCTTTATTATATATCTTTAATGTCTTTATTACAAAAAAGAATAAGAATTCTGCTCTTCTCCTACACATAAACTATAAGTGTGCCAAATTTTACGATTCTGCGTCAGCGCAATTTTCGTAAAAAGGGGTCCAAAGTTTTGGCATCACGTATTGATGTATAGATAGTCGCCTCTGTGGTCTAGCGGAGGTGATGGACTTGACTTTTGGATTGGAACCCCTGCTCGGATTACCAAAAATAGAAAATTTTGTGTTTTCAATTTTCTAATAAAAATGTGTTGCTCATAATTGAATATGTGCTCGATTGGGTACAGGCTTGCCATCAATCACATGGTAGGAATCAGCGTCTTCAGCTAATCGTGGATGTGCAGGTTGTGCTGCTGCATACCACTCCAGGGATATGGGCTTAAAGATATTTACTGGTATAACAATGCTATTATTTAGTTAAAGTCACAAATATTTAAAAATAAGGCGGATTTCCTGAGTTTCTACTGCAGAGACAACCGTCCCATATGATGTTTATGACTTACCATAGGTGTTACTTGTGCGCCGCCATATTATGGCTCGGATCTTAGGCTGCGCGTGTGTTTACTTACTTTCCTACCCTACAGAACGTCCTACAGCTATATTACCTACTGACGCTATGGTAATAGGAATAAATAACGAAGTTGCACTAATCCAAGTTCACTTCTGTACAGAACTGTTGCATAGGGCAGGACAGGCCACCAGCAGACGAAGTGGTCATCACGTCTAGACGTTGTTGAATTTACTTAATTTTACTTTTGTTTTTTTTAGCCAAATGTCCCGGTGACCATGAATACTTCGATTGCAGCGTAGAGTGTGACAATGTGTGCGCCACTCTGAACATTCAAAACAAAACCAACTGCCCCATCGTTAATGTCAAGTGCAACCCCAAGTGCTACTGTGAAGATGGGTACGCTCGTGACAGTAACAACGTTTGTGTACCGATTGATAAATGTCCACGTAAGTTTGTTTTAATATCTTTAAATGACTCCCAAAAAACGGAGGTTCTCAGTTCGATTTTCTTTAAATAAATATGAATTCTCTAGACAATTCACACAAACTGAATCTAACCCCAAAGTAAGCAAATTATCTGCTTGTGTTATGGGTGCTAACCAACAATACTAATACATAGAAATATCTAAATAGATACCAGAATAAATTTAATAAACACCCAGACCCGGAAATGCAGACATCTGAAAGCTCGTCACACAAATGTCTGTCCCCGTCGGAAATCCAACCTTAGCCTCACGCTTGGTCGGTGTAGTTAGCTGTCTATGCTAGCCACTCGACCAATTAGCGGTTACATTGTCTAACTGTACCCGGTTACACATTATAAACGATTTTCAGAATTTTAAATTTGTTTTATCATTATTTTATCATGATCCTATTAGTGGCTATTGAATTATACATTACTAGCTGTTGCCCGCGGCGTTGCTCGCGTTGGTAATGGTCCCACAGGATAAAAACTATCCTATGTGTGCCTATGTATCCAAGTGTGTGCCAAATTTTATGAAAACTGGTTCAACAGTTTTTGCGTAAAGAAGTAACAAACATACAAACTTTCGAATTTATAATGTTACTAGGATAAAGCATATTTTTTTATCATTAATGAGGACGTCAAAATAGACAAAAATGTATTTGGAACCATCTCGGAACCATCTCGGAACCATCTCGGAATCATCACGTGGTACCTAATGAAAAAGTTGGAGTCGGTTAACGCAGTTTTACTGTCCTTAATTATTACGGTAATGAAATGCAAGCAAATACATTATTATCTCTTTTGTTGGCTCGGCTAATTTAGAAAGATAAAAATGTAAGAAATATGTTTTGTCCAGAAATTATTGAAGTAAGTGTTGCAGGCCAATCCAATAAGACCAAGACTAGTTTTGGGTATATGGTACAATGCAGTTAGCGTTTTTACGAATTGTTTTGAAAGTCATACAGTTAAATTAACTTTATCGATTAATTTTCATCGTTATCATGAAGGATTCTTTCAAAGACGTTCCTTTATTGCCTTGTCTGTCGAGTGGCTGGCGTACACGCTTAACTACACCGACCAACCGCGAGACTCGTGTTTGATTCCCGACGGTGGCAGAAATTCCAGAATCCAAATCCTGAAACGCAGACATTTAAATATTTATCCCACAAATGCCTGCTCCCGTCAGGTATCGAATCCAAGCCTAGTGGTTGGTTGTAGTTAGGCGTGTACGCTAACCCGTCGATCAACGAGACGTCGAAATATGTGTTTATTAAAACTTTTGTTCGTTTTATATTTTTCTATTAAAAAAATGTAATAAACCAAATTTGAAGAATTTTATCCTTATTTTGTTAAGTATAAAATAAAATCAAGAAGAGCTACTTAAGGCGAATTTTATTGTGGTTTAATTTTAAACTGTTATTAAACCTTTATTAAAGGAGGAGGAGGTCCTCTTTAGATTTTTTGAAGTGTAAACTTCTTTAGCGACGTTGCGCACTTTTTTTGGAATAAGTAAAAACTCCTAAACTTGCTTTAAATCGTATGACGGCGTACTGCGCATGCGCGAATTAAAATTACCTTTAAATTATGTCGCCTCTGTGGCCGAGCGGTCCGAGTGTTGGACTTGACTGCGTGAGGTCTCGGGTTCGAATCCCGGGTCGGCCAATAAAAAGAAAATTGAGTTTTTCCAATTTTCTAATAAAAAAAATGTTGGTCGGGATTGGAAACGTGCCCGGTTGGCGATAGGCTTGCCACCTATCCCATTATGGGACTTAGTATCTTCGGCTAGTCGTGGGTGCCCTGGTTGTGCCTCTGCCTACCTCTTCGGGGATATGGGCGTGAAGATACTTTTTTTATTAAACTATTTCTTCAACCATCGATTTGATAATAATTTACACACTTTTTTATGTGAACGCTTGTACTTTACCACTATACAAAAAATAGTGGAAAGTACAAGTACAATGTAATTCTCCCAACCGCCGATGATAGCAAGTGCAGATTCTATTGATAATAATTTATTAAAAAAGATTCAGGCGTTTGAGTGTGAAAATGGATCATACAAGTATATACTTTTATTAATAGATTTTAAATTTTTTTTTATTTTGCAGCACCTATAATCTGTGGCCCCGGAGAAGAGTTTACTACTTGTGCCAATGGTGGATGTGGTCTTTTTAATTGTTCTCGAAAAGATGGACCAATCCTTTGTATTGATCCTATAAAATGTGAACCTGGATGTCAATGCAAACAAGATTACTTGAGGAACGACGAAGGAATATGTGTTCCCATAGATCAGTGTCCAGGTAAAGTGCTCTTTAGCATTTCTATAATAATATATATATACAATATACATAGTAGTTCCCTGTGATCTAGTGGTCCAACGTCAGACTTGACTTTTTGAGGTCCCGGGTTCGATCCTTGGATCGGGCAAGACAAGGAAATGGAAAAAAGAGACCACCGTCGTCGGTCCCATACAGTGTTTATGACTTTTGCCAGAGATGTAGTTGTGCGCCGCTATAATATGGTCTGCGCGTGTGTCTACTTGCGTTCCTACCCTTCAGAAAGTCCCACACTATGATGGCTACTGACGCTATGCTAAAATAAATAATGTAGTTGCACTTATCTAGGCGAGTTACATAGAACTGTTGCACAAGACAGGCCACCAGTGGGCTATATGGTCTTCTAGACGCTGTTTAACGAGGTGTTTAATTTACTTAATTTTACTTTTGTGTTTTTAGTCAAATGTCCCGGTGACCATGAATACTTCGACTGCAGCGTAGAGTGTGACAATGTGTGCGCCACTCTGAACATTCAAAACAAAACCAACTGCCCCATCGTTAATGTCAAGTGCAACCCCAAGTGCTACTGTGAAGATGGGTACGCTCGTGACAGTAACAACGTTTGTGTACCGATTGATAAATGTCCACGTAAGTTAGTTTATATATTTTTAAACGACTACTTCTACATATTCATTGGCCTGTACATATATCTCTCCCAAAGGTATATGTAAAGCGGATAGATTTCTCGTCAGCTATCAAGAATAGCCTACCATCTTATCACCTCTATACCACTAAACATGCTATTGATGGGTTGTAAAATCCAGAATAGGATCTTAATTCTCATGAATTACTCAAGAATATGGTCCAGTGGAAAAAAGATGCTCATCTTTGAAAATAATATACTGTAGTTAGATACTAAATTGTTATTAGACGTCCTCTTTGACAAAAAACACAGTTAATTTATTGAACCTTAAACAAACTTTCCTCTTGGAGCCCGTATATAAAAAGGTTATGGGATAAAACTTCATGAATGGATAAGATAACAAAAAAATGAATAATAAATAAATATCCCTGGACAAATTACACAAATTGATATAACCCAATAGTAAGAAAATTATATGCTTGTATTACAGGTGTTAGTCAATGATAAAAATACTAAAATGCAGGCAGTTGAATGTTTTTCCCAGAAATTCATGCACACGTCGGTATTCGAACCCGATCCTCATGGTTAGTCGTTCGAGTTAGGCGTGTACGCTAATCCCTCGACCAACGAGATGTCGAAATATTTATTTATTAGATGGAAAATTCATTCATAAAATTATAATTTCTACAATATTCAAACATTTTTTCATTGAAAAAAATAAATAAAACAAAGACTGCAAAAGTGGAAATAAACAAAACAAAAAATATGTTTAAATTTAAACCTGTAATCTTGTTAAGTATTAAATAATTTCTAGAAGAGCAATTTAAGGCTAACTTTATTGTTTTAATATTAAACTATTTCTCAAACCATCGATCTGATAATAGTTTATTAAAAATGATTTAGCCGTCTGGATGTGAAAGTGGATCATACAAGTATAAACTTGCATTCACAGTATTAGACATACGATATTTTTTACAGCACCTATAATTTGTGGTCCCGGAGAAGAATTTACTATTTGTGCAAATGGTGGATGTGGACCATTCAATTGTTCTGAAAAGGATGGACCATTTATTTGTATCGACCCCGTTAAATGTGAACCTGGCTGTCAATGCAAACAAGATTATTTGAGGAACGACGAAGGAATATGTGTTCCCATAGATCAGTGTCCAGGTAAAAGTAAAAGAATTAAAGTATCTTCACGTCCATATCCCCGAAGAGGTAGGCAGAGGCATAACCAGGGCTCCTACGACTAGCTAAAGACACTAAGTCCCACAATATGATAGGTTATCCTATCACATAAAGCCTATCGCCAACCGGGCTCATTTCCAATCCCGACCAACATTTTTTTTATTAGAAAATTGGAAAAATCGAACTTTCGTTTTGTTGGCCGACCCGGGATTCAAACCCGGGACCTCGTACAGTCAAGTCCAACACCCGGTAAGGTAAGTTACTCAAAAGCCTTTCTATAATAGCATTGTTACTATTGTTATATAATATAGTATTAGTTGAGGTTCTGGGTTCGATCCCTGGGTCGGGCAAGAAAAGGGAATGTGTATTTTTAATTGTCTAATAAAAACAAAATTGCCCAGTTAGCGATAGACTTGCCACCTATAGCATTGTGGGACTTAGTGTCTTCGGTTAGTCGTAGGTGGCCTCTGCCTACCTCTTCGGGGATATGACAATACTTGCTTACATTTAAAAAGTACGTTTTTGAGTCTCATACACACATACATTTTATTTTCACGCCAGGAACGTTGCGGGGTAGGTAGAGAGTAGATGATGGTAAAGGAGTTTTACCTGAATACTTTAGTTGGCACCAAAATTGTAACTTGGCAACTTGTAAAATGTTTCACTACCTATTTGATGTGCATACATTTTTTTTGCTTTAACTTTTATTTATAATTTAAACACTTTTGTTTTAAAATGTTATATTACTTTCTAAATTAATTATTTGAAACATTGATAATTTATAAACAGATATTATACTTTCTCCTTACTTTGATGTACTATTCTTTTATACGTTGGTTGCTTGGAAGAGATCGCTTGTTAGCGATAAAACCGATTTTTGTATAAAATTTGTTTTTATCAATGTAATATGTAACAATTTCATGATTTAGTTGTATAATAAAGAGTTTATTATTATATCTCTTACTATCGGTTACTTACTTTGGGATTAGATCAGTTTGTTTATTTTGTATAAATATACTGGTTGTATTAACTATCTATTATCGTTGCAATTTTAAACTTTTTGAATTAAAAATAATAACCATGATAAATATCCGTGGACAATTTTTACAAATTAAATTTAACATCGAAGTAAGCAAATTATATTATGCTTGTATTATGGGTGTTAGTCAACGTTACTAAAACATAGAAATACTCAAATAGATAACAGAATATATTTAATAAACACCCAGGCACGGAAATGCGAATTACTTTAGTCTTACCTTAGTCTTTACTTAGTAAAAGCAGATGTTTGCAGTTCCCAGAAACGTTTCTGTTTCCAAATTAGTGTTATATCGTATTAGTAGCATTTACTCGTATAAGCTAAGCATTTAATTAGTTTGCTTTCACTTGGGAATTTAACTCAAATTTGTCTAAATACATTTGTTTATCTAGAAAAGCATTCTATCCGCTATTATATGTTTCCAGTTCCTTGCGGAGGTGATCCAAATGCTATTCCCGGTGACAATACCCAATGTAAAACTTGTGTGTCCGACATTAAGTGCCCTCTACCGTTCAGGAAAAGTGGTTGCCAGTGCAAGAACGGATATGTGTATGACACTAAAGCTAGACTGTGTGTGAAGCGAGAAAACTGTAGTAAGTATTAATTTTGATTCAAACAATAGCCATAAACAATTTTTTCCAGGTACCTTTATAAACTTTAGTATTTACAAGTAGTAAAGAAAATGATGAAACTATCTCCGTCCTGGTTACTTAGTCCCTAGTATATCTGTATTATCTTTTCTGCATCAGAGTTGAAATTTAAATATTAAATCATTAAAGCAAATTAAGCTATTTTTTATAATTGTATATAAAGGTAATAACTGTATATATGCACGTTTCTTAAACTTGACTAATGGTAAAAAAAAATATAGAAGAAGGCGTTACTTTGCGGAAATCCATACTTAAATCCAAATAAAATTACTTAAATCCGAAGTGCAACGTACGTTAAGTTTTTAGTAGTGTGTGTATGGTTGGTGTTAATAAAACAGTTTAGTGTGTGTTGTGTGGAGCTGGATATATTTGAGAGTTTTAGCTCCCGGTTAGTCCAATTCATTCAAAGCGCACTATTTTGCCTGTTTTGGTCACGCCATAATACGTATACATTTTTTGGCGGGAAATTGCAAATTAAACTATTTTATTTGGATTTGACTAAATAGTTGGCAGCTTACACCCATACCAATAGTCGATAAAAGTAGTAGTTTGTTTTAGAAAAAAACTATCTAACTTTTTTCTGTATTTATTTACCATATATATTATTCTGTTTAAAGAAAACTAAATGTTCTGAACGGATCGTGACGACTTAGTTTGTCCTCTGTTCTCAATTTCCTTGAGATAACGTTAAAAATATATAAATTAAAACTTTAAACCCAAATAACTGTATTTGGGTTGAATTAGTGGTATTAGAAATTGTTGTTAAGGTGTAATTATTTTCTTACTTTAAAAAATATGAAAATGTCATAAATACAACATGTTTTTTTAGGTCCTTGTAATGGTCAAAATGAAATAAGTGGTTGCCAACAAACCTGCCCTCCACAGACCTGTGAAGCCAGTACACGCCAATACAAATGCCACCCACCTCCACCGGGCTGTATACCCGAGTGTCGTTGTAAGGATAACTACTATAGAAATGTGAACGGAGATTGCGTTTCGAAAAAAGATTGTGGTAAGTAATGAAAAAAAAAAAA
>NJDD01007232.1:0-39641 GCA_002245505.1 Calephelis nemesis
CCTACCCCGTAAGGGACTTGGCGTGAAGATATGTATGTATGTATGTATGTATGAATCAGCTTATTATTGAAAAGTATTAGCAATCTGCACTTCTCCTACACATAAACTACAAGTGTGCCAAAATTCATGCTCCCCCGTAATCGCATTTTTTACAAAGGGGTCCAAAGTTATTGCTTCATTTATTAATAGTACGATTTATTGGTGCAAATTTAATTAAACTGTAAGTTTTATTTCTTTTAATCTGAAGATAGCTGATCCGACAGGCGGTTTTTCCTAACTATGATCACTTATTACTTATTTTTCATGTGATTTTTCTTCTCACTATTGAACGAGACAAAAAAGAATAAGCAATATTGGTCCATCCGTCCAAGACAATACCAAAATAGACGATTACCAAAATAGACAATCATTTTTAACCGAACATATTAGGAGGTTCGCGATTCAACTGTTTTTTTTTTGTTTGTTTGTTACGCGATTATTCGGCCAATAGCCAAAATACAGACAGATCATGATTCCGAGGTGGTCACAAATTAGTTTCATCATAATCTGATTTGTGGTTCTTGAGTTAAACTTATAGTGCACTTCACATAATACATACCAGATGTCAACATAAATGTAAAATTGTGCATTATTAGGTGTAAGTGTAACTCAAAAACTACTTATAAGTTGTTGATAAAATTTAAAAAAACAAAAGGATTGAAAAATATGCTTATCTAGTTGAAACTTAAGACGTTTTGTGCTTTTCAAATTTAAGCCATACTTTCATTAAAACTAATAATTATTGACAAGATGTTTCGCTATTATTAACTTTTTTATGTGATTAGATAGCAATCTAGCACATGGCTACAATGATGGTAAAAGACAACGGTGGCTTAAAGACACCATAGATGTTGCAGGTGCATACAGTTTATTTCAAAAACGTTTTAGACAATTGTGGTTTTGTCATCTTACAATAATTAAAAGTAAAATAATCATTCCGGTCTAGTATTTAGAAAAAATGTAAAATTGAGGATCAATTGCTGCATATCGAACATTTAGATTAGTTTATGTAATAGTAAGGCGCGCCACTCTGCTGGTCATTTCGCGCTTTTTGGTCATATACATTATCTATTTAAATTTTGGAGAAAAGCCTCTAAGTTGGTAACCATGACAAATATTTTTTGAATTTTCTCCGTGTTGGTCCGGGATTGCTATGTAGAATAAACTATCAGGCTTCCTGCATGGCAGCTCGTAAGAAGCAAGCAAAGATTAAATGGGTCATTACCAAAAAGATCACAGGTGGTAAGGTGCCGTACTGCCATTACTTAGTGACAGAGTCATGTTTTGGTCCGGAAAGCAGAGTAGGCGTTACGCTTGCACAAATGGCTTAACACCTACAATATCTAAATGTGGTGTCTCATCTATATTCAATATAAAGTAATCTGTAGTTTGCGGCTCAAGTATTTATTCAAATTATTATATCGTGTGTTTCCTTTTTTATACGTAGCTCTTTGATAGTAGAGTGGCACCCTAAAATCAGTCTGTGTTCGTTGCCAGGCACCAAAACTCTCTAGATGAGCTTCAGTAAAGCGCTCATTAACTGGATTAATGGCAGAAGTTAACGCTCTAGAATAAAATAGTAATTACGGAAGACGTGGCACCATGGCAAAAAGGTCTTAGCCGGTCCCAGAAAGGGACCATCTAAAAAAAATAGTGACTAATGACTGCATAAGAATTAATTAATAAGGAAGAAATGTGATTAAAGACTGAATAAGAATTAATACGAAACACGTTGCAGCATGGCATAAAGATCTTAGCCGGTCCCAGAAAGGGGCAAACTAACTTAAAAAAAGTAGGGAGTTTTGGCGCCATCGTGAATGAAGATGGTCGTATTTTTTCATAATTATTGAATTTCGTGTTTATACTGAGTGAAATTAGTTAATTTAGGTGGAAATTAGTTTAGTTTTGTTCAGTGAACGTGCACAAATGAAATTATAATGAAGAAATTAGTGTATCGTGAATTTCCTCGCTGCCGCCAAATCTCCAAAGTGAGCTTTTGTTAAGTTACCACCGCTTTACTCAAGAGCCTGACATGACTTTGTAAATAGTGACCAATGACTGTATAAGAAATATTAATACGGAAGACATGTGACTAATGAAGAAATAATTAATACGGAAGACTTGGCAGCATGGCCGAAAGGTCTTAGCAGGCTTCAAAAAGGGGCAAATCAACCTAAGAAAAAAAAGTAGGAGGTTGGCGGGAACGGTCGGAGGGGGAAGGCGCGCTTTTCGAGGTTCCCTACAATCTCTAAGCTAAAAAATGTTTAATATAATGTAAAAATGTATAATTTGTAAATGAATTAAAGTGTAAATATTACTTAGTGTGTAAGTGTGTTTTAGTAAATAAACTGTACCTACTAGTGGAAGACTATTGTAGTGATTTATCACGACAGAAGAGGCAGAGGCCTAAACAAGAAAGAAAATTGAAGACGAAACTAGAAAAAGACATGAAAGATTAAGATATGGGTTTATTACAAATTATAAGACTAGTATAAAATATAGAGGTAAAAAAAGAATAATAAAAATACTTTTTGCGCTGTCGTAGAAGTTTTGGCGCCAACATGAAAGAAGATGATTTTCATGTACAGAATTTTAGTTGCATAGTTTATGTGAAAATAATCGTAATTTAAAAATGTGACGTATTATAAAACAAATTAACGGATAAACATAATATGTAAACTTCAAGAAATTAAAACTAAAGACGTATTGAAGGACTCAAATAACCTTTGTCTTAGTGAAGGAAATGACTTTTAAAAAGTTGTAAGACAATGATATGTTAAGAAACTAAAGAAATGAATTTAAAATTTTAATATGAAAAGTTATTATTACGGAAGACGTGGCAGTATGGACTAAAGGTCTTAGCCGGCCCCTGAAAGGGGCAAATAATTGACTTAAAAACAAAAAATAAAAAAAAGTAATTTTGACATTGACAGTAGACAACTTTGCTTGACAATTTAAATTTGAAATATTGTGTACCTGCTTATTTAATATTTATTAAATAATTATTTTTCTTGTGTCTTAGACGTAGGAATTAACTTCATTTTATTTTCTTTAATTAGTGACACAATAATGCAATGTTTACTATAAGGCTGAATACAGTGAAAAGCGATTTGAAGTGAGTTACAACTAAGGATTTTCTGAAACCATGGAAATTTTTAAATAAACAAACAAAACCTTATTCTACATAAATTATCAATGCCATTACATGACGTAATCGTATACTAGGCAGCTGCTCATTAACAAATGGCCTAATTCTCATTTAATTTACAATTGTTACACTGTGTTTGATTTGAACAAAGATACAAGGAACAGGTATGTTTCGGTGCTTTTAATTTCCCCCCTTTCTGTGATTAGTATTCCTAACTCTAGTTTTTAAAACTTGAGTAATCCATGAACAATTATCTTTGTTTCAGTTTCAAATATGAGTGAAAATACTGCCGAAGTTAATTATGTAGACTTAGAAAACTGGATGGGGAAATTGTCAGAGCAATTAAAAGATATACCCATAATTTATTTGGCTATTCCAGGTAACTGTTTAATTAAAATATAATTAGATGTTACTATAGCTTAGCTGTTATTTAAAAACTTCTCCCAAATTCACTGAAGTTGGATACTACATTGTTAATTATCACTATGCTAAATATTAATAAAATTAATATACTAGTTTAGATGTAATCCATAGCAATGGACATTCACTAGTTATTGTTTTTATAATGGTACTACTTAGTTTCCTGTACAATAGCAGTAGATATAGTTATTACTTATCTGCATAATTCTGCCTTACATATAATATGTGAACAAAACTAAATTTTTTTTTTTTTATTATATAGAACTATACAATAGGTGATCTATTGTTCTGATCACTCCTGTCTTTGTATTCCTTTCTGCATAATGTTTAAAGTACACTGTAACAAATGTTTTTGGACTAACTCATCAAAATTAAACCAAAACTATTTTAATAATATTTTAAAAATCCCTTGAAAAACTAAAAGAATTAAAGTTAGCTTAATCACACAATGTAATATTATTAACTATAAATACATAAACAAAAAAATATCTCAGGACAAGTCACACAAATTAAATCTAACTCCATATATGTAAGCAAATTATATTATATGTATGTGTTGTGGGTTCTAATACATAGAAATGCTTAAATACGTACCAGAATAAATTGAATACACACCCAGACCTGGAAATGCAGACATCTAAATGTTCATCACACAAATGCCTACCTGTAACGGGAATTGAACCCAAGCCTTGTGGTCGGTTGATGTAGTTAGGCATGTATGACAGCCACTTGACTAATAAGGCGGTATAAGAGGAGGCACCTATATTCACAATGCTTGCCAAAACACAGGCCTTGGCTAGTATTACATATATGTATATAATTTTGTATGCTGTAGTAGATTGTAAGAGTCCTAAAGATAGTGAGGTAGTTTATTTAAAGCATTTAAATGTTGTGATCTGCTAGTATGACTATGTTACTTCCTTCCATCAAGGAGTTGATGCTTAGGGTTGCCTGGAAGAGATCGCTGCCTTGGCGATAAGGCCGCCTTTGTGTATCTTCTTAGTGTAAGTTATTTTAATGTATTTGTGATTTATTTGTATTTGGTGCACAAAAAAGAGTTATTGTATTGTATTGTATTGTATAGTTGATATGATTCCTAACAGGTTTTCCTACACCTGTAAAACTGTAGGGCAAGTCTTTATCATGTTGTGACAGAAAGTACCTTTACTTTAACTGATGTTTATACAAAGATTTTACCCTTAGAACAGCAGTTAAAATATTTTTCAGCGGCAGAGCTTTCTGAACCCAGATATCCCTGAAGTGGTAGGCAGAGGCACACAATTAAGGCAACCTGTGACTAACCGAAGACACAAAGTCCCACATTGGGATAGGTGTCAAACCTATCCCCAACCGGGCACATATCCAATCTCGAGCAATGGTATTTTTAATAGAAAATTGAAAATATCCATTTATTATATTTTGTTGCCCAACTCAGAAATTGAACCCGGGACCTCAAAAAGTTTAGTCAGACGCTGAACTGCTTGACCACAGAGGCGAAAAACATTTCTTTCCAAAGCAATGACAAGTTAATTATTTTATTTCAGGTAGTCATGACTCAATGACATATGGAATTACAAGATCAAGTGGCTTAGCTCCAGATGCTGAACCTATTTTGAAAAGACTGTATCCTTTGTTCCAAGGTACGATCTTACGATGGACCATAACGCAGGCAATAGATGCCTTCCAACAAATGCTCATTGGCATTAGGTATTTTATTCACTGCTTTATGGATAACATGAACATTTAAATCTTTAATGCTAAATATCAAAAACCTGGCATTAAGTAAATTTTTAATACAAACTTATTTATAAATAATTTATGATTTTAAACATGTAATAATTTATCGGATTATGTCATTATTCAGATTAGTAGAGCATTGAACTAGGTTTGTATGTTAGTTACTAGTATTATTTTGATCTGAATTGGAGGCATGTTAAATTATTTGATGTTCTTAATAATATTTGTCATATTTATATGTATGTATGTTGTAATTTTTTACTTTGTTATACAGTAACAAACTATCAAAAAATATTCACAAATAACTAATGTCATTTTTAACTAAGTCAAAAAAGTTTTTTTTTATAATTATTATTGTTAGGCAATTACTCAGTCAATGGCCAGACCTTCTTCTTTTTTTAGAAAGGCAGATTAAGATTTTAATTTTGTCATGATCCGACTAGTGGTTTTGGGGCTACACTTAATTATGCATAAATTTTTATATAATATTGATGACCTAATCAGTGATGAGAGGTTTTGGAATTGTTTGCTATCTTTTAAAAAAATATTTATTAAAGTGTGACATCACACCTAATGAAATAGATTTTGCAGTTTTACTGCTCTTCATTATTTAGTTTTTTTATTAGGTTAGTTTATTTCTTATATTTCTTTCACTTCCAATTGTTTGGGCGCAATGAAGAATTTCGTAATATTAATAGGTTAAATTCGTATTTTTTATTGATCAAGGTGTTAGATGGTGTACTTAAATCCTCGACCATCCGTCCATCCATCAGCTTAGGTTTAATTTATAACAGGTACTTGTGTAACAAACATTTTGGTCTTTATTTTTAGGTCTGGGTGCTTATTATATTTTTGCTTATTTCATGGTATATATATGGATATATATTGATATTGCTGATTTATACATATATATCAAGCATATAATTTACGTAGTGTTAATAAAAAATATTACAAAAAAAATTATTTTGTTCTGTTTGATTCCTATATTTTTGTATTAATCGTGTTCACAGTCCTTTCTGAGGCTTTTTTTTATAGGAAATATGATCCCAGATGGTCTCAGTGTCACCAAGTCTGAATCTGATAATAGTATCTCATAAAAATACTTAATTTTAATGTATGTAGATGTCTTATTTATCGAAATCGCTTTTTTTTGCATTTTATTGTGCTTAAACTACATAAACTTATGACATATTGTATTAAGCTCATCCCAGAAATGTATGTGTTACTTTCCAGGTACTTTGATTTAAGACTCGCCACCAAGACGGGTGACAACAAGTTTTACTTCACACACGGTGTTTACGCTGGCGAAATATCTGCACCCTTGCAACAGATTAAAGAATTTGTTGATACACATCCACAAGAAGTATGTCAAGATTTCTTTTTTTATTTTTTTTTATAAAGAAGCAATTAAGGAAATAGGTTCTCTGACGGTAAGAAATACATGTTGCCTATGGACACGATGTACATTAACGTTGCTGACTTATGTCTTGCTTAAAGAATTTTACAGGCTAAAATGCGCTTTAAATTAGAACACGCTAGTGGAAAGCACTGACGCTGTAGGACCAAGAAAAAGTTTTTCTTAAACAGCATGACAAACAGCTGATTTTTTTTAAGAAATATATACACGCCGTTATGTAAGAGTACAAAATTAAGTAAGGGAATTGAATAATTGAAAATAAAAAATCTGTTGCAGGAAGGGTGAACCCACAATGTGTTTACTTATTACTTAGTAAATTTTAGAAAATTATTGTTTTATATTATATGTACTTGTTTTTGGTACTTGGATTGTAAAACTTTAAGTATAGAGTCGGATATCATATTTTTATGTCAACAGGAAAAATGTTATCAAGGTAACATTTTTTCCTGTTGACATCAAAAGTCTTATGACATTCTTATGACAGTCTTGCCTAGTAGGACAACCGCCAGTGTTGTTTTTGGTTACATGTTTAAAATATGTTAATAAATGATTAATTGAATATAGAACTTTGAAAATCATAGCTATGACTTCTCACAACCATGTTCACACACAAAAATTATGTAATAACATTTTTCCGTTGCACCTAAAATAAATTCATACATACAAACACACACTGTTGTGTGTGTGTGTGTGTGTGTGTGTTCGTGCGCGTGCGCGTGTGTGTGTGTTACGTGTGTGTAGTCTGGATTTATAAACCTTAAATTTAACAAACAAAATTAAAAATAAATTAGGTCTTCGAATCCAATGAGTAACCCGGATTTGTACCACTGCCTTACCTTTATCTACTGTTCTAATGTCAGTGCTCGCTATAATCGTGTTCCGTGGAGTAAATTAATCGGTAAACATTATTTTATGTGAAAAGCGAATAGCCACACGGTCCTTCTGAATGTAAGAGACAATCATGGCCTATAGATAGATCTTATAGATGCGTCACTGGCCTGTAGCCGGAGATCAAGGCCCTTTCTGCAAATATACCAGCTACTTCACTATGGCAACTACAATAGTGGAGGTGAATCCCTAAAATACTTAGAACTGCAGGTTTAGGTTAGTCTTATTTTAGTAACGTGCTATTTTACATAATCAAGCAATATATATAGTACTAGGTTGTTTGTTCCACAAGCGAATGGGGTTCTCACATCCCCGTCATTCAATAATAATAATAATGGAGATATCACCGTTTGCAGGTAGTGATCCTGGACTTTCAGCATTTCTATGGATTTACTTCAGATGACCACAGAGGATTGATACAATATTTGCTGCATATGTTTGGCCCGCGGTTGGTTCCACGGCAGCCAGACCTCAACGGAGTCACATTGAACTCTCTAAATAGGCTAAAACAACAGGTATTTAAAATTTCCTTTCCTGATGTTAAGAAATTCACGCCGCCTAGAGACACCAAAGGTGGTAATGGTGCGTTGCCAACCTGAGGCCGGGATGTTAGGCCTCGAGCAAAAGTAAGTTTACCGGCTACCTTACCCTCCAAACCGGAACACGTCATGACGTTATGGCGGCAGGAATAGGTAAGGCGGTGGTACCAATCCGGGCGAGTCGCTGCTAAACTCTACCACCTAGTAGAAGGTCCTCTTGTTGATTCAGGCTTATTTGCAGAAGACCATCTGCCTTTCTGCCAAACAGCATTTTAAAGGGTGATCATAGGCATATCGTCACTAACACCGTAACATCTGGTTAGGTGGCTTCGCAGCCACTGGCCGGATTAGTACAACCGCCTTACCTATTTCTGCCGCTTCTGTAAGTGCTTGCCGTCGAAGTGTTCCGGTTCGCAGGAGAAGTTAGCCGGTAAACTTACTTTTGCTCGAGGCCTAACATCCTGACCTCAGGTTAGCAACGCACCATTACCATCTTTGGTGTCTTTCGGCGGCGTGAATTTCTTACCATCAAGAAATCCGTCTGCTTGTTTGCCTTCCTATAATATAAAAAAAAGTCCTATGTATGTTCTGCGGTTTTGCATAGTTTTCGAGTTATTAATTTTAACTTTACAAATTCTAGCAAATGGGGCTACCATTAAGTACACCATTTAATACCAATAAGTATACCATTCAATTCAATTCGTCTTTATTTCGTATGTACAACATTCGTTACACTTGAAATACGTCAACAGTTAAAATACATTATAATAATTTTTGACAAGCATATACAACACTACTAGTAGTGTTACTACACACTACACTACTACTAGTAGTGAAGTAGTGGTAGTTACAACACCATTACAGCCTTTAAGTACAATTTTTCTTAAACTTTTTGGGACAACCTGTATATAATTACGACATTTGCTCAAAAATTGGTTCATTAATTTCCTATTATATCCCTTTTCTAGAATGTTGTGGTTCAAGGTGTATATAGATTTGTATATAACTAACATGTGCTTTCAGGTGATAATAGTATATAGACATCAACAAGTGTACGCCACGAGTGAGTTCTGGCAACCTCAAATGATGCCGTCGCCGTGGCCGCAGCAAGACAGCGTCAGCGGTCTGCTAGACTTCCTCAGGAACGTCAAACGGCATCCCGGGATGGGGTTCATACATCAGGCTGTGTTGACACCCACCCCTGCTTTCATCGTCTTTAGGTTGGTTGTACATAAAAAATATACCCGGACAAAACACGCAAGTTGATTAGTAGTAAGTAAATTATTATATGCTTGTGTTATGGGTGTTAGTCATCGATACTACATAATACATAAATGAATCTATATACATATATATATATCAAAGAAAGTCGGGTTTGTTACAATGCTTATAACTCGAGGTCTGCTGGACCAATTTTCATGGTTTTTCATTCGTTTGATTTCTCTTCTTGAAACCAAAAATATATTATGAAAGATAAATCAGTCTTATAGTTAAACCGATTAGGCTAGAAAATTGATGGAGAGGTAGCTTAGAACCAGGAAAAGGTTACATTTTATCTCTTACAACAGCGAGGAAACTAGGAAAAACGATATTTTAATTTTTCCCATGCAAACTAAACGGGCAGACCGAAGATCGCCGGAACAGCTAGTACTGGAACAATTTGAATAAACATACCCAACCCAAAAATATAGACATCCAAATGTTCTTCATACTAATGACTACCCTCGTCTGGAGTCGAACCCGAACCTCCCACACACTAGACAAATTATACAAACTGTTGTATAGCTGTATGTGGTTTGAGTGTTTTAACTCTTCTGTACTTCAGCATGTTAAGTTCGTATGTTGTCTCTCAGATTTACGTATTATTATGTTCATTCCATAAATTCTACTTTATAACTTTGGCTACCTGTCGCAAGCCGATCGAAATTAACTTTTGGTGTTTATTAAAAAACATTATGGAGTACAAATATTGCCACTTTCTCATTTTTAAATCCTCAATTATAAATTGACTTCGTTCGAGAAAACGTAGGACTCATTTTGGAGGGGCACTCCCATACTCCTACAAATTTTCCTTTACTTTTAGGGAAAAAATGCTGTTTAAATTTTATTTTTTAGTAACTCTAAATAAAATTGCCATATGCACCGGTTGGCTAAAGTCCTGTTTTTTTTTTTTTTCAATAAAATAATGTATTGGTTTGAAATGTCAACAATGTGCTTTTTTACAGGTGGATGTCAAATTTACGAGAAAAGTGCGCGAAACCAGTGAAGAATGAAGTATATCCTAAACTGTCAGAGTTCTCTCCCGGCCGGCCCTCAAGTCGCGATAGTCTGACACCAGTAAATGTCATCATCGCCGATTTCGTCGATATGGACGACGCGATCTTTACGAAAACAGTGATTTCCCTCAATTTAAAACTATTAAGAAACTCAGAGTTTGTAATTCATAGTTACGGATAAGAGTAATTTTAGATATAGGTTAAAGTCTTGCCATAAGAATTCGTGAATTACGTCCATACGTAAATATAAGTAAATATATACGTAAGTATAATAAAAACAATCTTGCTGTGAATCTGTTTCGTCTACAGATTGAGTATTCCTTCATGGATAGCTTATACAGGGTTCCTTTGAAAGGACTGGCCAAATTGTAATACAAGAGAGTTAAGGCTTAATGCATTTTAAATATTATTGCCAAATTGTATAATTTACTTTAAAAAACATTCATTTAAAACAGTCCGCAAAAATGCTACACTTGTCACCCTATTTCGTACCTAGTACGATTCATGACGTCACCAGCCTGCGACTGCGACTGCACGTACGTTTACGTTTTGTTTACGTTTTAACCATGCATTTTGTATTTACTTTGGACAAACATTATAAATTTCTTATTTTATAATTACTTATATAATTTATAATACTTTAATTTTGAACCGTTTTTCTAAATTTAGCTGGTAGTTTCAATGTTACGCTGTATGGTGTAGTAAGTTTTTACAATCATGAAAAATCTAATCCCTACTAATTGCGCAAATCTGTCTATTTGTTGCTCTTTCACGGCTAAACCGCTGAACAGATTTTGATGCAATTTAACATGCTTAAAGTTGAAATCTGAGTTAAAACATAATTTTATTTGATTAAAGTTTGTATGAAAAGCGTTACTATTCTACACTGACGAAGTCGCAGGCCAACAGCTAGTATATATAAAAAAAAGTATCTTCACGCCCATATACCCGAAGAGGTAGGCAGAACCAGGGCACCCACGAGCTAGTATATAAAAAAATTATTACCCGCACGCAGCCGTTGGTAACATTTAGTTGTTCAAAAAAGTATTAAATCGAAATTTTCTTAGCTTCATTGTGATTTAAAACATATAAAGAAAATATTTTTTAACTTGGACAAGTTTGAAAGTAGCCATGTGATTGTTAAACGATTGCATAGACGAAACGAATCCAATTTGACTATTATTTACTTTCTTCCGACCAATCAAATTGCAGAAAAATACAAATTTGTTATTTTATTGGTCACTCGGCATTGTTAGATTGATGACGTCAGAATATTCTGAACGGGAATAAAAACGAAGTTTAGTCAGATTGATATCTTAAATATGAATAGAGTAAGGTTATTGATTAAATTCAAATTAAAAAGCGGCATATTACCATGACCAGTTTGACGTTTGTGTTACCTTTGTGGACATTTATATTTTCGTTTTATGAAAACTGTATAATGAGCTATTACTTGCTATACTAATTATAGTACAAAAAAAATCCACTCGCATTTGGTAACATTTTTTTATAATAATTTGACATTTACATCACTGTTGTAATCTGTCAAACCGGCCAACATAGCGTGTCGCTAGTATAGTAAAATCACATGCGAATGATTCTGGCATGTTCTACTATTTTTCACATACAATATAACTAAAACCTCTTAAGTACACAGATCACATTTCAATCAACTCTCCGTTTTAGGAGGTTAAATTCGTACCTGCTTTAATTTTTAAGTTTTACATTGTTTTATATTTGTTTTCTTATTTTTGTAATAAGAAGTGCCTTAAAATAAAATAAATTTATTGTAAACGTCTGTTATATTTCAAACAAAACACCACTCAACTAGCAGATTTAGCAAAAATTTTATTACAAAAATCGTCCAATTTAATTCTCTCACAAAGTTCTTTGAAAGACCAATCTTTTTTATTTAATTCAGTGTTATCTAAAGCTGAAAATAATTGGTCGGACAGTTCATCAGATATTTCAATAATTCTGCATAGTTTATCCAAACGATCCAAATCTTCGATAGAATTGGTTAAATCTGTTATATTTATTACTTGAGATCTTTTTTCATCTATTTGAAATGAATTGTCGGAATCAGTGTTACTAACGCTGTCCAGTTTGTCGTATAAGTCTGATTTAGTTCTTTTGCACAAAACATTACTAAAATCAGTAATTGCAGTACTAACATTTAAAGGGGCACCTGGCATTATAACTTGGGTTTCTATTGACATTTTTCTTATTATGCTATTTATAATTTTCTTTTTAAAACCAGTGCTCCTATTTTCAAGATGTGAGTGAATATTTTCACTTGTATCAATTGTTCCCTGCGTGTGTATTACTTTCTCGGTTAAATCTAGGCCAATACTGCTTGATTTTTGACTCTCACTAAAATTTTCATCTTTCTTTTTCAGTTCTTGTATGTGCTCTTCATTCTTACCATCAGTGAAATCGTAATAACCTTTGCTTTCAGTAAAATGTTCACCTCCATCGTATTTAACACTACTTGTCTTTTCTTTTATTTCAGACTTGCTAATTATTTCCGTTTCTTGTTTTACCAATGCAACATTTTTTTCTCTATTTGACCCAGAGTTATCGGATTTGTCTTCATCGTATTTAGTAGATAATACTTTTTCTTCTAATTTTGGCCTTTCTTCTATCATGCACTTTTCTTTATTAGGATCTCCATTTTGATCACATTTCTCTTCATAATTTTCTTCTGACTTGCTTTTATCATTTGTCTCCGACTTCAATGTCGTGAACTTTCCAGTTTGTTCGATGTTTGACTCTAAATTCGAGTGGTTTTGTTCTATCAGCTGATTTAATGGATTAGAGCTCTTAAACACTTCAATATTGAAGATACAGTGTTTACCATTTGTGTTATCGTTAACATATTCCTTATGTTTTACATTATTGTCATCGATAGTATCTTGATAAAAAGTCGATTGTGTTTTGTCTTCGAGCTCATAAGGTGTATTTGTATCTTGATAAATGTTTGTATATCTGGATTCGCCGCTCTTTACAACATCGTTAATCTTAAGCTCTCCATTTCCTACATCACTTACAGATGTGTTGAGAAGGCTAATTTGAGATTTGTCACTATTCGATTTTCTTAATAAATCTTCGGTCATATTAACCATTTTCTTGAATTCTTTTTTCACAAGCTCCAATCTTTCGTGAGTTCTTGTTTTATAGTTGATACTTGCGTTACATAGTTTGATAATATCATTACTAAATAAATCTCTATTCTGTTTTGGAATATGATCAATTGTTTCATTATCATTCCCTATTTTAGCTACCTCGTTCTTCACACAATTATCATGACTTATGGTCGTTTGATTTGTAACCATGGGGCGAAAATTTGATGTTTTTAATTCTGCATCTCGATTTATAAAAGTTTTTAAACCCGTCTCTTGTGACGTACTTATCACTGCAGGTGCTTGAAAATCGTAACAGTAGTCATGTTTGAATTTCTCAGATGTTACAGATTGGGAAATCCTAGTCCTTTTAAACAAAAACGCGTTTCCAAATACAAACTTTGACTCCTTCCATATGTTGTATTGATTTTCTGAAAACTTTATCGTGTCAATGACTCGACATGCGTAAGAATATTCGTTTTCGTACCAACAAATAAGCTTGAAAAATTTGTTCGATAGTTGCAAGCTAGAATTAGCGTCACAAACGCAGGAATTTTCATCGCCAAGAAAATCGGAGGACACTGCATCATCTTTCGATATTCTAATTATGTTTTTCATTGTAGATACACTTTCTTTTTCGATATTGCTGAGGATGTTTTCCATACTTGAGCCTTTGTTCAGTCTGCAAAATGAAATTTTACAGAAGGCCATAGATCAAAAGGGGTACCTTTTAAAGAAACTTTGACTCTTAAAGAATAAGGTCTACCGAGTTTTACCGAGTATAAGTAGATAGTATATAAGAGTATATACATTTTGTATTGTATTGTATATACGTAAGTAAACTTCCAACTTATTTATTTTGTATACTTTAGAATAGTATTTTCATGAAATTTTAATGAAAAAAATGCCTTAGACAGGGTTAGAACTTCGTCTTTTATTGACGATGCTCTAACCAAACAATAAGGGCCCCTTTCACCTCTATAATTAGCTAAACCAATGAACGCAAATAATAAGGAAAGTGGAAAGTTTCAATTGAAATTGAATATATGTGTTCAATTTCAATAAAATAGCGAACAATCACACGGCTCCTGGTGATGAGAAAAAGCAGTGGACTGTAAACACCATAGATGATATAGGTGCATCGCTGCCCTGACGCCGGTGTCATGCATAATGAATGTATCTACAGGCTACCTTACCCTCCTGGACTTGTTGGTATGATCTCTATACTATCTGTTTTAATTTACCCGGACTAATATGGGAAAAATCACTTACCGAATCGTAATGTCTAATACTGATACATTGACTATAGGCACTCTGAAAGCCAATCCTGTCATTTTATCCTTAACTTGGGGTATTATTTTACTGAGTGCTTTACAAGCACCCGTCGCTGCTGGAATGATATTTTGGTGTATACTTCTATGATCTCGCCAATGCTGAAATGTTAAAACGTTGTGACATGGTGACGTCATAAAATTAGCCCGACCAATTAAATTGCAGCATTTCTAATTTTTTGCGATGTCATTGGGCAAGAGGAATCAGGCTAGAAAATCATAATCTGACCTATTAAATTGCAGAATTTCTTATATTTCGCTTTTTTAATTGTCGATATGACGATGAGATCACTATTTTCTAAATGCGTGTAAAAATATCGTTCGTAAATGTAATCTTTAGGCTCGTTTTCTCGAAGAGGTGGGCAGAGGCACAACTATGCCCTGGAAATTGTTACTAAGGATGTTCAAGCTTTAAATATGTCATTCCTGATCGCCTGAACCGGTTATGATGAAAAACAGCACAGAAGTAGGTATTCACTGAACCAACAGAAGCTTTACTTATAATCGTCGGCGCTTGGTATAATTCCAATATGGACACAATTCAAAACTTTGACCGCCTCATTGGTCGAGTGGTTAACGTACACGCCTAACTACACCGAACAACCGCGAGGCTTGAGTTTGATTCCCGACGGGGGCAGGCATTTGTGTGATGAACATTAAGATGTCTGCATTTCAAGGTCTGGGTGTTTATTAAATTTATTCTATTATTAGTGTCGTTGACTAACACGTAACAAGCATATAATTTCCTTACTTTGGGGTTAGATCCAATTTATGTACTTGTCTAGAAATATTTATTTATTTACAATTTTTTGATATTACTTGTAATTTGTACAATATATTTTATTATTTTTTGGCAACCTGTGTCGTTACAAAAGCTTTCAGGTTATTAAAACTTTAATAGTGCACATTGAAATTAGCTTTAATTTGGTGAATAAATTATATTTTGATGATGCTTATATAGCGAAACCGACTAGCTAAAAGAATATGATAAAAACATATCGTGGAAAGTACAAATGATATTAAAAAATGATGTCTAGGTCACATTGAGAAATGAATATCCAAATTGCAATTAAAATGTTGCAGTTGTTAGGTACGGCAGACAACATTAATTTTATAAGGTTCCTTGACTATTTCTAAAATTTAAAAATAGCTAATGCCTAATTCTCTTTAGTAGGTTAAGTCTGTAACCTGTAGTAATGATGTACTTTCAAACAATCAGACCAATTTAATATGTTGCTGAATTTAGACTGGCTTATTAAACATCTTACTTCTCCCTACCAGTCGTTTCCTTCAACACAACAAGACCAGCATGGACGTTATGGCGGTAGGTACCTATAGGTGTCCCCAATAGTTACGGCAGAGGGGTTTCACACAGTAGTAGCTTGTGTGCATACAAGTGGCGTACCTCTAGAAGAGTCTCATGTCATAACGTGACATCATACGCCATAACGTGATGTAATTAGCATAACGTGATATACTACGTCATAACGTTGCATAAAACGTCATAACGTGATAATTATAAATACCTTTTGATAAACCTTTTTGTATATGACGATAGAAATTTCTAGAATACCTTTCCTCTCAAACACAAGCCATCTAAAGGCTTTAAAGATGGCGTCATTGAATGGATACTTGTTATAAACCCTTCGGATATTCCGTAATTATCTTCTAGAATTTTAATGATTGGCGCCAAACAATATAGTGTACTAGAAGCACACGAGATGACTTTGTATCCTGCAATCGAAGGATGATTATTTTTACATGTGGTACATCACACTTTTTTATCGTCACAGTATGTGACGACCAGGGGGCTGATTTTGTATCTTTTAGTGATGATAATTAGGTAAAGTCTACATCAAATAGCTGTCAAATGTCGGATGCTGTATTTGCTATCTCTTGTGACCAACAGAAATACAATGGAGATAGCAAATAAAAATACACCTCATTTGACAGCTATTTGACGTACACTTTAACCAGTGATCATCACTAAAAAGAAACTGAATAGCTCCGCATAACTCCCTCTAGGGAAATAATCTCATTTAGATTTATTACTACTTCTGATGGTCGTACCATTTTTAACCGATGTCAAAAAAAGGAGGAGGTTTAAATTCGACTGCATGTTTTTTTTATTTTATTTTGGTATATTGGTAACGCAATTAAACCTTCAAAAGCCAACCAATTTTGGTTTTTGTTTGACGGAATACAAAACCAAAACCACTACTCGGATCATGATAAAATTGATTTGGGACCACCTCGGAAGCATGATCTATCTTTCTAAAGAAGAACTCCTTCAGCAGCCAAATAAATATTTAACAAATCGTGACGGTGGTACCCAGCGGAATAGTTGGAGTCGGCTGTTGCAGTTTTCCTGCGCTTAGTCAGTGCTTGTCGCTTGCCACTGTTATATTCCTCTTTTGGAGGATAGAGTTAGCGATAATATTTCTTAAGCAAGATACTTAAAAACAAGTCTCAGGTTAGCATTGCACCAACAACAATAACAGGAATAGCAGATTTTTTATCATAAGAGAATCTTGCAAACTGTTATTTTTTATGTAAAAGGTCAGCGAACAAACACCCGGCTCTCCCGATGGCAAGAGACAACAGTGGCCTACTCCTATAGACATCATGGATGTGACAGGTGCGTCGCTGTCTTGAATATGAGAGTTATTAAATTATCTTCACGTCCATATCCCCGAAGAGGTAGGCAAAAGCACAACCAGGGCACCCACGACTAGCCGAAGATACTAAGTCCCACAATGTGATAGGTGGCAAGCCTATCGCCAACCGGGCACATATCCAATCCCGAGCAAGGTTTTTTTTATTAGAAAATTGGAAAAACCCAATATTCTTTTTGTTGCCCGACCCGTGAATCGAACCCGGGACCCCATGCAGTCAAGTCCAACAACTGAACCGCTACACCACAAAGACGACTACGACGATGAGAGTGGTTATTATGCCAGTAATAGATAAGATGTTGGTTTCCTACTGTGGCAAGTTGCTGCGCAGCAATCTACCACCAGTGGTCGTATTGACCTGTTTATCCTGTGCTCGCCTCTTACGAGCTGTTCGGCAGAGAGGAGATTTATTCTAAACAGCGGATCCGCACTTGCACGGGGGAATATGTATCATACAAAAACTCTGACTAATAAACCAGAAAAGTCTTGTTTAATTTAGTTTATTATCAACTAGCACTTTCACGCAGCTTCGCCTGCGTAACTTGGCTTCTACTGCACCGATTTTGATGAAATTAAGCCTATGTCACTCAGGGATAATGTAGCATTCTAAAGGTGAAAGAATTTTTTAAATCCGTCCAGTAGTTTCGGAGCCTATTTATTTCAAACAAACAAAAAAGCAAATCTTTTCTCTTTATAATATTAGTTAGTTAGTATATTTACAAGTAAATATACTACTAGATATCATTTTTTGAACTTATGACTCGGATGACCTGTCCTTTCAATCCCGAATTGATAAAACTATCCATACAGTAAAGTCGATATCCGCGCAGTCAAATTACGACCTTGTTTACGACAATTTGTAATTTAAAAAACCTGAACTTTCAGATAACCTAAGTTGCATCATGTTAGACGATAAATATGTGATAATATTTAAATAATGTATAACAAACATGTGGGTGTGGTTTGTGACGCAACCTGGGACATATTTTTCTCATTAGTTGATCCAGGGGTCTGATTACGTATCTTTTTAGTGTTGATCACTGGGAGTGTACATCAAATAACAGTCAAATGACGTGTTTTGTAGGTATTTGCTATCTCCTGAGTTGGTCACTACAGGGGGTAGGATTACTCTCGAAGCTCGATTAATTCATTATTGGAAATTGGAATCGAATACGTCATTTTAGGTACTCTTGAACACCATGCTGGCGAATTATTACCATTTAGTTAATAGTAAATTATTTCATCCTTTTAGTTGAATTTATTCGTAACTAAATGTTAATAATCCGCTGATACTGTGTCCAAAAGTACCTAAAGTGACATATACGATTCCAATTTCCAATTAGCGTGATATCTAGATTCAAGAGTAACCCTACTAATAGTAGAGGGTCTGACTACCTGCAAAACAGCTGTTAATACGTTCGTAGTTTTGTAAACAGACCTAGACCTTTACGACCTTGTATGTATTGTATGTATGAGCTCACGCAGTCATTGCGAATGCCTTCAGTTTGAATAAAGGCTGAAAAGAGAAAGAGAAGAAAAGAGAAATTGAAAAAAAAGAGAACAAAGAAAGTAGACAAGATGTCTCTAAAATTTGCAACGAATCAAGCTACTATGAGATGAGAGTACCACGCTTCTCCCTTATTATCAATAGCTTGGATTAGTAACAGGCATTAGTGCTGGTGGTCATTTAACTAAAGGCAATAATTGTGGGTAATAATGTGTTGCCAACGTGACATTAAACAACCGTCAATATTAATAATATATCTAAGATAAGAGATAGTGCTATTTGAGATCAGTTTCCAAGTGACCTTTAACTTTCAACGGTTAACAAAAATATTCTAACAATAAAACTCTAGTAGGTCCATCTCTAACTGCAGCTAGGTCATTAATATTAGTTTAAGAGCTACTGATCCTTCAGAATGATCCCGCTTCGTACACATCTTCGAGTTTTTAAATATTAGGTTACAATCAGTCAATCATAAAAATATTGGCAGCGATCTCGCGGTTATATAATCGTCTTTAAAACTTTTAAAATGTTTTTTTTTTATTCAACTTGTAGCAAGTTCCAAGGTTGCAATTTCCATAACCCGTTCGGGTTGGAATTATCATCCCGCTGCCAACTTTTGTACGTTTTTGTACATATTTGCAACTTTCAAAACAGGTTAGTATATTTTAGACGACCGCGACTGCGTGTAGGTACGCTGCTAGAACGGCACTTTCATAACAGCGATAATAAACTAATCTATATTAGGTATACAGGGAGTATATGAAAATAGCGCAGCTACTTAAACTGATGATAGTACACGATATCAGGAAGCCAATAAAAATAGAAAAAGAAAAAAAATCATTTGTTGTCCAGTAATTAGCATAGAAAATGTTCAATTTTTTAATCATATTTCGCATAAAACTTACGAGAATGTATAAAGTACTTAAGTGTTACTGAGTAGCTAACCTTTTACTGAAATGCTATAGTTCAATCCATTTTTTAAATAAATCAATTTTACTCTGTTGAAAGAAAATTTAAATGCGGTAGGTACCTATGCTTGGCCTTAATGTAGCTAAGCTGAGCCAACTGAACAGCTGATTGTTTTCAAAGAACTACCGCTCCACAGGGAATTACTCAGTCAAACGAAATAAACTAAGTTATGCCAATAAGTTAGTACGTGAAGATGTATGCATGTTAAAGCTAATCTTTAATCCATTAACACATGATATTTGCAATTTTTATAACATAGTCAATCAAATGTGGCCACAGACTATCATCCGTAGTGGCAGTGGAATCCAATTCCGTAATACATTACACAGGTGTAAACTAAGTATATAAAAATAAATACCCATTTCGCGTGGTCACCGCAACGCGCCTGAACGAATAGGTCAACATACATACATACATATCTTCACGCCAAGTCCTTTACGGGGTAGGCAGAGAGTATCGAGTGCCAGAACTCACGATCCTGACAAACCTGTCTTGCTTCCTTCACATTCATTACCCTTTTCATACAAACACGCCGGTTTCGGGACTCTTGACACCACCCTCGGATAATATCCGATTGATCTGATCGTGAAATGTCAGCCTTGGTCTCCCCGGGTACCTACAACCATCCACATTCGCATTGTATATCTGCTTTGTCAATCTTTCATCTGTCATTCTTTCCACATGACCGATCCAGCGGAGCATGCCCTTTCGCATTTTAACACCAACACTTTCCTTCAATCCCACTCTTTCTCGGATCTCACTATTACGAATGTGGTAAGCGAGCGTTACACCACAGATTTTCCGTAGTGCTCTCATTTCGACCGCATTTATCCTACTTTCATGATCTTTCTGACATACCCAACTCTCGCTTCCATACAATAACGTTGGGATAAGCACAGAATTATGCAAAGCTAGTCTAGCTTTTTGACTCAAAACCTTGCTTTGGAATAGCTCACCCAACGCTCCATTCACACTATTCCCTACACTCACTCTCCTCTCTACATCCGCGGTGTACCTTAGCACAACCAAGATATTATACAATTTCATTCACTTGTTCCAGCACTACATCATCAACCAAAACTCTTACATCCGTTCTGGCTACATCTCTTTCAAATACCATTACCTTGGTTTTCATCGCATTCAAATGTAAGCCCCTTTCTTTACAATCTTCTTACATAACTGCGACCAGTGTTTGCAGCTCAGATGGTGTAGAGCCCAAAAGTACAGCATCATCTGCGTAAAGCAGGCAGTTCACCACTTGGTCACCCATACGCATTCAGACATTCAATGATCTTTACCTTTGCAAACATTTGTCCAAATACAAGATAAACAAGCGTGCCGACAACTCACAACCCTGCTTGACGCCAATATTAACATCAAACCAAGGCGATATGTTGCCATCCACCCGAACGCATGCTTTAGTCTAAATACATTGACTGCACGGAACGAATAGGTCAATATTTTTAATTATTTTTCACTGTGTTAGTTAAATAAATTATTGTCTGGAGAAGGTTCTTATGAGGAGAAAAACCACGAAAGTGCGAAAAACCACACTTAAATGATATCCATACAAACTGCTAGTAACTGCAAATGTCAAGCAATACAAAGCTCGTCGAGTATTTTTATTTGAAAAAATCTAGCTTTGTGCGACGCACATCAGTCAGATAGTTCAGTAGCTCTTCTACTATGATGGTAACGGTAACTCTAAATCAACGCTCGCCCGGCTTTAATTCTACTTTTTTTAATTTTACCTTAAATTTTATGTAATACAAAGTTTAAAACAGATGAATTCCCTGACAATGCATATATAAACCAGATCAGTAGAGTTACTCCTAAACTTCGATTTCAAGCAAATTCGAAATTGGAATCGGATACGTCATTTTAGGAATTCTTATATTAGCGGACTATCAACGTTATTTTTCCAAAAATTCTTACACTTACATCGTGAGTATGACTAAATTGTTGAATTTTCGTCCGATTTGGTATTTTTGCCCCATAAAGTCATCGTTCTCTAGATGGTGAGAAACTACCGTGGGATAACACTATACATGCGTCGTTGTACTATACAAATATACTTGCTACTTTAGCAAAAAAAGTAAAAAAAATCAACGAATACGATAAAATAACTAACTGTTTATTATTAACTGAATGTTTTACAAATGACTCTTAACATCCTAGCCTACTGCCGGTAAGAAAAGCGTCCTGATATCCCAGCCTGTAACCGGTATATTAGCAACGCACCATTACTACTTTTGGCGATCGTAGCTGTCCGCAACGTGTATTTGTAAAAATCTGCATTCACTATACCTAATATAAAAAGTATCTTCACGTCCATGTTCCTGAAGATGAAGTCAGAGGTACAAAAAGGGCACCCAAAAATCCCACAATGTGATAGGTGGCAGTCCTATCGCTAACTGGGCACAAAGCCAATCCCAGGTGATTATTTTTAACAAGAAAATTTGAAAAACAAATTTTCGTTTTCGTGTCTGACCTGGGGATTAAAATCAGGACCTCATAAAGTAAAGTCCAATGCCGGATAAATATAAAAAAAACTTCTTACCTATGTCGATTTTGTCTTCATTCACTCCTAATATCATCATTGGAATGTCCACACTTGGTGCTGTCACCAACACACGTTTGACACTAATGTTCGCTAGATGACCCTGTTAATTTTTTTTTTATGATATTGGAAGGCAAACAAGCAGACGAATTTCCTGGAACTCTTTAACGGTAATCGCTGACGTTATGACGGCAGGAATAGGTAAAGCGGGGCCAATCCGAGTCGCTACGAAACTACCACCTAGTCAGAAGTCACGGTGTTAGTGACGGTAAGCCTATTCTTGCTTTTTACGATCTGCCTGGCAGGAAGGCAGATAATCTATTCTGCTTAGGAGCCCGGACATACACGGGAAAAAATCTGATGTGCACCAACGAGGATCAAAGCTCAGCATTCATAATAGTCTACGATTTTTTTACATTACATGGTTGTTTTAAAAAGTATCTTCACGCCCATATCCCCGAAAGAGGTAGGCAGAGGCAAAACCAGGGCACCTACGACTAGCCGAAGACACTAAGTGCCACAATGTGATAGGTGGCTAGCCTATCGTCAACCGGGCACATATCCAATCCCGAGCAATATTTTTTATTAGAAAATTGGAAAAACCCAATTTTCATTTTTGTTGCCCGACCCGGGATTCGAACCCGGGACCTCATGCAGTCAAGTCCAACACCTGAACCACTAGACCACAGAGGCGATGGTTGTTTTAAATATTAATTACCGAAGCCTTCTCTAGGTTGGTGAACATTCCAGAAGCTTCAACCACGTACTGCACTCCAACAGTGTGCCAGGGTGTATCAGATGGTAGTTTTTCGTGAAAGATCTTTATTTTGTTACCTTAAAACAGACATTAGAAGAAGAAACACAATTACATGCATTGAAAGTTATTCCGAATATTCTAAAAAAATCCGAATATTCTATCCAGTGAAAAACATTTTTCTGGTTGTGGGGTCCTTTGAAGTACCTAGTCTAAGAACCTATCATTGTAGCTATACATATCAACCCAGTAGTAAAAACTAAACTGATTGGAACTCACCACTAGCGCTTTTTGTATTTTTACTATGTAATAAACGGCTACTTGTGTGCGTTTTTAATCTCCGAAAAAAAGAGGGGTGTTATAATTTTGAAGTATGTTTGCGTGTTTGTGTGTGTGTGTGTCTGTGGCTTTATAACTTATGAACGGAAAGACAGATTTCGATGCGAATTTTTTAGTTGAATGCTGACGTGATCGAAATGGTTCTTAGCTATATTGCAGATAGATTTTTTCGGGGTTATTTAACATTTTTAAATTTATGATTATAGCTACATAATTCAATATAATATTTATTTTTGACCGTCTTGTTGTTTTAGTGGCTAGCGTACACGCCTAACTACATCAACCAACCGTGAGGCTCAGGTTCGATTCCCAACAGGGACAGGCATTTTTTGTGGTGAACATTTAGATGTCTGCATTTCCGGACCTGGGTATTTATTAAATTTATTTAGGTATCTATTTAAGTACTTCTATGTATTAGTATCGTTGGCTAACAACCATATCACAAGCATATAATTTGCTGACTTTAGGGTTACCTATATTCAATTATGTGTCTTGTCCAGGGACATTTATTTATGTGTTTATGTTTAGCGCATGTCTAAAAAAAAGTAGATATATAACAATATAATTTTTTTCAGTGCTACGGAATCCTAGATTTAATTCATCTCACACTTGGCCAGTATTTTCTATTATAAAATTCTGTTATCTACAATAACATTATCTAGAGTTTTAACTGTCCTATGATCCAGCGGCTTCTTTAGTTTTATCAGTTGATAAAGTTGGACGAGTTATCAATATAAAAACATGTAGTTTCATACAGGCGTTAAAAATGTTCTTATATTAAGTAATTTCATATTACATGTGTTGTTTATATGTAAAACTATTCTCCTCTTACATCTCGTTAAAAAAAAGAGGATGCAAATATGTCTGTGTGGCATATTATGTTATTACCTACGCTATAAGGTCTCCGTAACTATTACGGTCTGGCTGTTCTTGAATCTTTGTATTTATCAAAATCTGCTCAGGACCAAAGAAGCTATTACAATCTGTTCGATGCAAAAGCTTCTTCCTTGTGTTAGACCGGGTTCCTTTGCAGAATAGACCATCTGCTTACTGCTTAAGAGCTGTCTTTCTGTCAGGCAGCTCGTAAAAGGCGAACATAGGCTTATCGTCACTAACACCGTGATATCTGAATAGGTGGTAAAGTTTCGTAGCGACTCGCCCGAATTGGTACCACCACCTTACCTATTCCTACCGCCAGAACGTCAGCACTTGCTATTGCCCTTGTTGTCTCTAAGCGGCGTGAATTTCTTACCATCAGGAAATCCGTTTTAATATTGGAAGGCAAACAAGCTTTCCAATATTAAAAAATAAAATTAAGATAGGAACACAATACTAGCTAATTAATATTAAGTTTAATTAATAGAAAACAATAAATTATTTTATCGTATTCGTTGAATTCATTTGTAATTAAATGTCAATAATTCACTAGCACTGTGTTCAAAAGTACCTAAAGTCAAAAAAAATACGATTCTAATTTCCAAATTACATGAAATCGAGATTCAAGAGTAACCCTACCATAACCCTACAGCATATAAAGTTATTTAAAATCTGTTCCAAGCAAAAGCCGTGAATAGCTATTACCAAGCAGTAAATATACATTCATCTAGATTCTAGATACTAACCATTAACTATGACATCATCGTTACTGTACGTAACATCGCCATTAAATTTTCCATGAGTAGAATCAAACTTAATTAAATAACAAATGTACTCGATATCGACAGCTGGGTCATTTATAGCTGAAACCTAAATAAAATTAAATAATATTGGGATTCCGTACCCCGCAAGGAAATAACGGAACCCTTATCGGATCACCTAGTGTCCTGCCGTCTGTCAAGACCATTTTTCTCAGGAACGCGTAATATCAAGCCAAAATTTATACATTAAGGATTCTCCAGATCATAATTTATCATAACGATATGCATTGAACTTGTCTTTCTTTCCTTGACTGTGGTTGTTGTTGTTGTCCTTGACTGTCTTATTACTAAACATAGATTACCTACCTATATATATATTATACCTATACCTATATATATATATATATTATACCTATTTCCTACCATCTGGAGATTACGAACTATTAACCTACTTAATAGTTAATATCTCGTTGCGTATCGCCTCTCTGGTCTAGTGATCTGCAGTCGGGCAACTCAAAATATGTTTTTCTCAATTTTCTTTATCTATAGATACTTATAAAACAACTTGTCCTGACTGACTGATTCATCATCGCCTAGCAAAAAACTGTCTAAAGTTACAGACATGAAATTTAATGAGTAGGGTCGTTTTATTGAGTAGACACCCATTAAGGATTAAATTTTTCCCCTAAGGGGGTGAAATAGGAATTGAAAGTTAGTATTGAAGGCCGTCATTTTTTTAAGTTAGAAACATGAAAATTTATTTTTGGGCTACTCATTAAAAATAAGTAGATACGTAGGTATTTAAGCATTTCTAAAAATGCTACCCATACGGGGAGAAAATAGGGGTTGAAATTTTTTTTTAATGGGCTATATTCAGTAAATATATGAACTGCCACGCAAACACAGCCGTGGGTAACAGCTAGTCTGTATTTTTTTTTATGTTATAGGAAGGCAAACAAGCAGACGGATTTCCTGATGGTAACAAATTCACACCGCCTAGAGACACCAAAGATGGTAATGGTGCGTTGCCAATTTGAGGTCAGGATGTTAGGGCCTCGAGCAAAAGTAAGTTTACCGGCTACCTTACCCTCCGAACCGATTATAATATATCGGATAATATATCCGAGATAAGATAATCGCCCGGTTGGCGACAGGTTTTCTACTCATACTAAATGTAGGATTAAGAATGTTCAGCTGACATCTGTACCTTTGCCTAGGTACTCTTCGGGGACACCGGCATGAAGATACTTTTCAATTAGTAGATACCTAATTCCGAAGATATTACACAGGTAAAAATACTTACCACTAAATCAGATTTTTGAATACATGTCCTTAAAATGACTCTGCCTATACGGCCAAATCCATTAATACCTACTTTTATGGGCATCGCTACGTAGTTGCCATAAAAAATATAATTTATTTGTGTTATCGACGAAAATAAATGTTCATGTTTTGTTATAACGACTGACAAATTGCTGACAAAGTCATGTACTCGCCAAAGACATTGACCTCTTGCCAAAGATGATATGTGGGTATAGTCTATATTATTAACTAATATAGGTATATTATATTAAAAATAATATATATATATATTAATACGAGATGCCAAAACTTTGGACCCCTTTTAACGAAAATTGCGCGGACGCAGGAGCATAAAACTTAGCACACTTATAGTTTATGTGTAGGAGAAGTGCAGAACGCTAATATTTTTCAATAATAATGCTTCTAAAGTACATTAGATCCTTAAATAATACATTGCTTACACTACCATGCATTTGACACACACAAACAAATATATTGATGATAGCGATAAAAGATCACAGATGTAACACTTACTATTCATAAAGTTTAATTGTTGGTCTTGAGAAATGAAGATGGCGTACTTATCAACAAGATATTAAAATTTATTATGATCGAATTTCGACCAATGGGCGACCACTATTTAGATATATAAAAATTAATCCACTTTTCGCGTGGTTGTCGCATCACCACTTAACGGATGGGCCAATTTCACTTATTCTGTATTTGTTGTGTTGGTTATTTTCAAGAAAGGGTTGTTATGGAGAGAAGAACCGGAAAATTTTCAGGAAAAGTGGAAAGAACTTAATTTTTATTCATACAAACTGTTAATCTGAAGTAAGTTATTTTATGAAGCTGTTCATCTCAAGCGATACGAAGTTCGCCGGTCGGTAAAGTAAAATTAAGCAAATGTTGATTATTTCCATGAGAGGATTCTTATGAGGAGAAAAACCGGGAATATTGCAGGGAAAATGGGAAAAACAATACTTATTATTTATACAAACCGTTAATCTCAAGAGTTAGTCTCAAGTAGCTGTTCACCTGAAGCGGTACGAAGTTCGCCGGATCGGCTAGTGTATAAATAAAAATGAATCCCTATTTCGCGTGGTTGTCCTGAACGGAAGGATCAATTTTGCCAATCTTTTTTGTAGTGTTACTTATTGTCAGAAAAATTGCGACTGTCCGCTTTACTGCGGAAGGATTTTTCTTCGTGTCGACCTGGGCCCACTGAGTGGAATAGACCATCAGATTCTCTCTACCAGACAGCTCGTAAGAGGCGAGCAAAGATTAAATGAGTCATTAGCAATAGGACCCCTTCAGGTAGAGTATCGTGCTGCAGCTGTAAAGCTGCTTCAACTATTCCTGCCGCCCTTGTCTTTTCAGAATTTAGTAGCTAATCGGAAACTGACCCAGTGCGATTTGGAGTCACACACAAAGGGTTCTATACAAACCTGAAGAGTACAAGTAAAAGTTCACGCATCACATTTTATTAAGATACCTACTAGCGGCCCGGTACGTGTCTCGCTACCTACGTACCGAGACCCTATAATTGACATAACACAGCAAAAGAAACAAACAACAAAAAAACGTTGTTTTATAAAAATACAACGAAAAGTAGCATTGATTATTATATTATATAGGTATCTATAGAAGATATATCAAGAACCAACCACCTAAGAAAAATTTACGATTTTTGTAATGTTTCCTTTACCCAGGCTATTAGTGGCCGCTTCATACCAAATCTGGGTTTACGGGAAATACTCTTTAGGTTTTGATTCTTTTTTTAATGATATTGGAAGGCAAACAGATTTCCTGATGGTAAGAAATCCACGCCGCCTAGAGACACCAATTAAAGTAGTAATGGTGCGTTGCCAATCTGAGGCCGGGATACTAGACTTCCGAGTAAAAGTAATTCCATTTTACCGTTCGGAACATCTCATGACAAGATGATTGATGGCGGCAGGAAAAGGCAAGGCGGTGGTACTAATCTAGACGATTTGCTGCAAAACTCTAATACCTAGTCAGATCTCAGTTGTCACAGTAACATCTTACAATGGAGGGTAGGGTAGACTTGCACAATAAGCCTAAGCCTAACATCCCGTCCACACGACAGCGACGCACCTACGTCTATGGTGTGTATGGGCAGCAGTTATCTCTTACGATAATAATAAAATCTTTTCACAAAAAAAGACGATGTGTTTTTAAGAACTGATTGCTTGATAAAAAAACATTAGGCACTCAAAAAAATCTTTAAAGGAAATCACATTCGTTTTGTTACACTTTTATTAGATCTTAGATTATTTTATAATTTAACAGTGTGATATCATATATGCAACGCAGCTTAAACATAATTTAAATATTATGCATGTTGCCTACTTTACAGTAGTTAATAATTTAGATAGACAGCTACACTTCAACTTAAACATGACAATCTCAATCAATACTTAAAATACTTTTAAATATGTTTTAATCTAATCCTTGGTTTGAATGTATTTGATGAGATCAATGACGCGGTTGGAGTATCCATACTCATTGTCATACCAGCTGATCAATTTGACGAAGTTATCATTTAGAGAGATTCCAGCAGCAGCATCAAAGATAGATGAGTGAGTGTCACCAATAAAATCAGATGATACAACTTGGTCTTCAGTGTAACCTAAAATTCCTTTAAGTGGTCCCTCAGCTGCTTCCTTTACTTTGGCCTTAATGGCGTCATAGCTTGCTGGTTTAGCAAGACGAGCTGTAAGATCAACAACAGACACATTAGCAACTGGCACACGGAAGGCCATGCCAGTCAACTTGCCATTCAAAGCAGGAATGACTTTGCCTACAGCTTTAGCAGCACCAGTGGCTGCTGGAATGATGTTCTGTTGGGCACCACGGCCATCACGCCACAGCTTTCCAGATGGGCCATCAACTGTCTTCTGAGTGGCTGTAGTAGCGTGTACTGTGGTCATCAAACCTTCAACAATTTCAAAGTTGTCATGGATAACTTTAGCCAGGGGAGCAAGGCAGTTGGTGGTGCATGAAGCATTAGAGATGACTTTGTAAGAAGGATTGTATTGATCAAGGTTGACACCAACAACAAACATAGGTGCGTCAGCACTAGGAGCTGAAATGATAACTTTCTTGGCTCCGCCTTCTAAGTGAGCAGATGCCTTTTCGATGGTGGTGAACACACCAGTGGATTCAACAACATACTCAGCACCAGCCTTTCCCCATGGAATGGCTTTAGGATCCCTTTCAGAGAACACGGCAATTTTGTTTCCATTTACAACGAGATTTCCATCAACAGCATCAACAGTGCCCTTGAAACGTCCATGTGTGGAGTCATACTTGAAGAGGTAGACCATATAATCTAAACCAATGAAGGGATCATTAATGGCTACAACTTGCGCTCCTTTTTCAATTGAAGCACGGAGTACCAGGCGACCAATGCGGCCAAATCCATTGATACCAATCTTCGACATTCCTGAAAACAAAAAAATGTTATTTACTATCTAGAACACTGTTGATTTTATAACTTTACTTTTAAGTAATTTAGATCAATAGAAAACAGTTTTTTTTTATACATGAAACCAACAAGGAAGTGATTCACCTTGTTGCAATAATTAACTTCAATAAATCAAAACAATGATATTAAAATATTAGAACTTTATTTTTTGATAAATTTGATAGAATAACCAGATAAGAGCACAAAAAAAATTGAATGAAGATTAACTGGAACTAACTGTATCTTCACGCCCATATCCCCGAAGAGGTAGGCAAAGGCACAACTAGGGCACTCACGACTAGCCAAAGATACTAAGTCCCACAATGTGACAGGTGGCAAGCCTATCGCCAATCGGGCACATATCCTATCGCGAGAAATTTTTTTTTATTAGAAAATTGGAAAACCCCAGTTTTCTTGTAGTTGCCCGACCCGGGATTCAAACCCGGGACCTCATACAGTCAAGTCCAACCACTGAACCGCTAGACTACAGAGGCGATAACTGTTTTTGATATAATTAGTATTTAAATAGTTCATTAAGACATAGTAAAATTATTAACTTTTAATATCAAAATACATAATTCGGTTTTTTAAGATGCATTTTTTTGCCATGTTCCATTTTTAATATGTTTTTCTTGCAGAAATCATAGATGATAGTACTCTCAGATAATATCCATATTAATATTATAAATGCAAAAATCCATCTATCTGTCTCTGTTACGCTTTTACAGCTAAGCCGCTCTAAGGATTTAGATGAAATTTGATATTCATATAATTAATGGGTTGAGTTCAAACAAAGACCATGTCTTTTTCAAAAATCAACCCCTAAATAACTATGATGGGGGATGAAAGTTTTGTATGAAAATCTTTTCAAAGCGAACAACTTGCGGGTAAATGTTTACTTTAAAAGAAATATATCATTTAAATATTTTTTAAGTACACCTTTCTAAAATTTCAATAAATGAATCTATATATCTAATATCTATATATCAGGTAACAGGTAAAATATGTATTTGCAACTATGACTGGAATCCCTTTTATAACACCTTTAATGACTTATTTCTTTTGCATAATATCTTTTAATAAATGTGTATAAAATTACACATATAAAAATTTCAATGTTAATCACAATATTAAGAAAATAAAAAATTATGTTAAACATATTTCAACAATCTCACAACTACTTGAAAGTCTGCAATGCAACAATAAAAAGAAATTAATCATGTTTAAGTTTCAGTGACTTTTTGGCATTAATTCGATTTTTTTTAATTTATAGCAAATCAATTGTGTTTAATATGAAATTCATAAACATTTCAACAAGTTTCCTTTCTATATTTAAGCACTTTTTATAATATTCCCTTTTCTTATCCAAAAATGAATCAACCGAAAAGAAATAATAGAATTATTTAAAATGACATTAATGTTACATTTTAATTAGCTTTATTACATAGCATTAATGTTTTGATTGTAAATATAACCTGATTTAGAATAATACTATCAAAACAAAATTTAATCTAGAGGTCTCTATAGATCAATTATACTTATATAAAAATTGTTGCAACAGGTGATAACAGTTAACATTGTTATAATAGTACGTAATTAGGTTTTTGGCCACAATTTTCATACAAACTTTCATCCCCTATTTTTCAATGGGGGTTGATATAAAAAAATAACTTATGTTTGAACTCGGACCTTTAGCTTTATGGATATCAAATTTCATCAAAATCGGTTTAGCGTTTTATCCATGAAAGATCAATAGACAGGCAGACAGACTTTTCGCAATTATAATAATATAGAAATATGGATTATTAAAGAATATAAGATATTATTTAATAAATATGTACATAAAAACAATATCTGAAATAAATTCCAAGTAAAAGTACCTATCGGAAAGATCAGAGCCGGCGTCGAGAGGTCAAAGAAAGGTCACGTAATTAAAGCGACTAAAACGTTACACACATAAAGCAAAAGTGTTTTTTCTTGTTAAATCTATAAAATTAAAGTTTATTTAATGTCTGAATTATTAAAATATTAAATTTACACAAAATTTATAGTTACACCACTGTGTCATCACCGGAATTCAATAATAAATTACTCTTGTACTACTTTAAAACATAATGCACTAATTTAATGTGTCTTTATAAAATAAATAAAATTCGTATAATACTTACTGATTTCAAAAAGAAGAGTTGATTAAAGTTTATCTCACCAAGAAATACTTGTACTTCTTCCACAAGATGGATTAAAGAAATGTCAAATGAAGGACGCCCCTCTACTCTCTATAAGGGAATCGAGCTACCACACGAGTTACGAAATACAAACATCTCGTAAAACTTCTAATCGTTAATCGATATGAAATAATTGACAACTAAAACTAACTTTAAAGTACCCATTTACTTATTTTCATTTCTTGAATGTTAATTATAAATATGAAAAAACAAAAACCTCTAACCTTCAATATTTATTTAACAGTTTTATGCACCTTAGACCCGTTGCATACAAATTATTCTTAACCTATAACATACGAACAAACCTACGAAATTTCGAATGTAACAAAATGCAAATCAACGCTATATCTACGCATTATTGATTTTCTGTATGGAATTTCTATCGTGAGATGGAACTCCGTTACGGAATACTATGATAATAAGCGCACAAATTCCACATAATATACTTCCATTGATTTTTGTAGCCATCCATGCTACGGCCTTCGACCTAGATTCCGTTTCGATTATTATATTGAGTGTAGCCAACGAGGATGGAGGTTTTGTGTAAACGTTATAAAGTATCGAGTATTTGATGTAATTGAGTTTTTGTGGACCGCGCATGGACATTTTATTTTAATATTTTTACAAAAACTAGTAGGACATTGCTAACTCGAAGCTAGGATATTAGTTATACCTCTAGTGTGAATGAAATAACCAAACTAATTCTACCTTCTACAACAGATGGCAACAATGGTGACCGCTGAAGCGACAAGAATAGATATGACGGTGATTTGATGTCACTGCCATGTCTATTCTTGTCAATTATATCACTATCATAGTGACTACCGAATCGAAATCGAAAGTTCGTTAACTTTTTTTCCAATTGACAAATTCAGTTAGATTTACACTCATTTGCAAGTAATCTTTATGAATAGCCACAGTCAATAACATTATATATAGCTATAACTAATAATAAATTAACCATAAATTTTTCAATGATAAAATAAAATCGAATAAACTATTATCGATATTTTGAAATAAACATCCCTACGCACTTTGATGAGTTGGATATATCTATACTTTATGATCTGTGATGCCAGATGAATTCAATTTATCCCCTGGCGGGTTACCATAAGCTTTCTTTCTTTTTTTAGGTTTTGGCCTTCACGTTAGTATATAGCCATTAGTCAAGTAGAAATTTGCATCGAATTTTATATCATTTTCAATTAATTATAATTAGTCATCAGTCATAAGTCGTCAGGAAGTCATGTCAGGCTATTGGGTAAAGCGGTGGCTCATTACACAAGCTCTATAATGAGATTTGGCGGCAACGAGGAAATACACGATACGCCAATTTCTTAATAATTATTTCATTTGCGCTCTTTCACTGAACAAAATTGTACAAAATGCCACCAAAATTGACGAATTTCACTCAATATTAACAAGAAATTCAATAATTATGAAAAAACTTCGACCATCTTTTCTCTCGATGGCGCCAAAACTCTACCAAAAGCTCTTAAAACAGTACTATTTTAACAATACTAAATTGTCAGCCGAGAAAGACAACCTTATATCGTATATCATAAAGTTGCTTATAAAGGCAGACATTTAGCAAGATGGAAATAATACTGCTTTAAGCGTTCATGGTAGGGCCCCTGATTTATTTTATAACATTAAAGCAAAAATAAATACATGATAATTGACACATTTTATGAACATGAGATACAAGTAAAATCAATTGTAAAGATTTCTGTTTTAGCAGAAAATGGTATTTCCTAGTATTGAAGTTTGCTAAACAATAGAGGCATAGGTAGGTAAAGCTAGTATTAATTAATGACGTGAGAATGCCAATTTTTTCCCTCTATGATATAATTATGACGATTTCTCAGCTGCCATAAAATTGCAGTATATTTTGTCTGTGGTTAATCTTTCTCTATTGTTACATTATCTATGGATTACTTCAATAATGTCGGGCAGCTGTCAATGACATTTTGATTTGCTTCGTGTAAATTTTGTGATGATAAAATTTTAAAACCGTCTTACATTCATTGAATATGTTTTACATTAACAGATAATGATTATTTGTGTAGTCCGTATATTGAAAATACCGCTGTAAACGTGTCTAGAAGATATTTATTGTATTTTTGGTTATAATGGAGGATCTTAATTTGACAGAGACCGAAATGCGATATTTCGGTGATTTGTTTTTGTGTTGTGATGAAGAATCCAATGGGAAAATACCAATATTAAAAGCAACTGAACTATTTAGGTCGTCTAATATTCCAAATGATGTCTTAAAACAGGTAAGATATGGATTAATTATGGCTAAAATTTAATATTTTTCATTTGATTAGTGCTAATCATTATTTTTTTTGTTTTAGATCATGGATATTAGTGTAGCTCCTAATACATGTACATCCTTAAATCATATGAATCGAAAGCAGTTTTATTCTGCGTTAAAATTAATAGCTGCACATCAAACAAATAGAACATTGAAACCAGAATTACTAGCCACTCCTCTTGATCTTCCTCTGCCTAGATTTACGTGGACTCTAAACGACGCTAATGCAGACCTTATACAATTATCAAATTCTCCTAAGGAACAACATATTTCTAAAAGAGATAGAAATTTTGGAAATCATGGAGCTTATGAACCTATTAGAGTATCTTCAAATTTATCTGATAGTGATGTGCCACAAACATTGTGTCATGATAATACAGAAGGATTAAGTACAGATTCTGAAATAGAATCGGAAACAACTTCACAAAGATCTGGATCTTGTGGGGTAAGTTTTTATATCTCGTTGATAGATAACATTTATTGATGTAAATAACAGGATAAATAAAATATTTCCTCTTTATGTACATTTTTAACAAGTAATAAACTTATGTAGATTTTTTAATGATATGGTTTTGTACGAGCTCAGCACGTACATTTATCATATGCTTAAGCATAATGCAGCTTCAGCAGGTTTTCACTGCTGCTGCAAGCTGCGGTTCGCATCATTACCAAAAATATCATTACTTTGTATCAGACCTCCGCGTCGTGCGTTCTCATCAAATCAATATCAAGATCAAATCATATTAATCAATCGCGTCGCTCGTCTAGCCTCTATCATAATTAACCAATACTAATTAATCAAATATCATATAATCATTTTATTATAGTTTTAAGATAAATCAATAATGATCAGTGTTTGAGTCACAAGTGTTTGTATCATAGAACTCAATATTAAATAGTATCAGCAAGTCCCGAAATGTATAGTTATTTCAATCATCATTAATAATCATAATCATAATCAATAGTCTGTAGGACGCTTGCGAAAGCCCCTACAGGTTTGTTACAACTTAAATAATCTGGATTATCCAAAATCAGATAAGTAGAAAAAAATAAAAAGCAACTAAGTAAGTAATAATATGATTACAAAAATCACACTGATACAATTTTTGTGTGATTACTGCTTTTACAATTACAGTGTTTTCAGGTGCATTATATTTTCATCATTATTGAAATATAATAATGGAACTTCACTAAGTGCTGACAATAAAAAATATAGAACAGTATTCATTGTTAATTGTCACAAAGTTAAACCAATAGTCAATAGTATCTTGTGAAAAGTTCACAAAAGTATCTCTCTTATCAATCAGCAAATGTTTATCTAGTTTTTAATTTATATCTTGGTTGTCTTTAATATTTTACTGCTATGGAATGTTATCTTGCAACTCATTGTCTGCATATGCCAGCTTCAGAAAAATAATTCTTATACATACACAAGATAATTCTTAATGAATACTATTTATGATTTCTTTTTATTGCAAACATGCAAGATAATTTCATAATATGAGTAAAACATGTTAGTTACAGATACCATTAATTTGAAGGAGGTTTTATCAGATTTGTGTTGAAGTCGTCAAAATAGTTTGAGCCATCTATTAGTTTTTGATCCACTACAAATACTGGCAATAAATTCATAAGTACAGAAGTAAATTTTACAGAAAATGAATACTACAGCTCCTGCTATGTTAATAATGTAATAATAATAAATGTTTTTCATAAAGTAGGCCTAAATATATGACTGAAGATATCTTCTTGGGAAAGTTATTCCTAGAACTACCTTCAGAAATTGGTAAACTTACACAAAAAGCATAATATTCAGGTTGACAAGACCCAAGTATTGCCTTTTGTATTGTATCCATAAATAATGTGTATTTCTTACGATTTGCAATGAGCTACTGTTTTTCGTGTAAACTGTAAACATTATAGTATTAATAGTAGCTACTATAAGTCTAGGTTTTATCACAATAGGGCTGCGCTTGAAGCTTGATTCCATGCAAATTGAAAATTGGAATCGGATGTCATTTTAGGTACTCTTGAAAACAAAACTAACGGATTATTAACATTTAGTTCCAAAAAACTTCAAAGATCCCAATTTAATAAAACCCACAATTATAAAAATACCTTTTTCTACTACCCAAGATGCTTCAATTCCCAGAGGTCAAATCTTTGCCTATCTCAATTTATACTTGAATTTCTTAGTCTTTTGCTTATACTGATTTGTTTGCACTATCAGCGAAGAGCGAAGGCTGGGTCACCTTGGAGCACTGCCAGTGAAAGTCCGACGCCAACAAACAGTGTAGCAGAGCGAGCTCATCCAGTTTGGGAACACAGTGCCACTGGAAGAGGAGTATGGCCAGTTAATACCGCTGAAGAACACACACAACTACTAGGTAGATAAAAATTCTAGTTATTCATGTAATATTTATTAAAATCATCAATTAATCATAAACAATATTTTCCAACTACTTTGTTGGTAAGCATTCCGGAAAAGCATAGGAGTTTGTGATTTTTGTACTTCTAGGCATACATGTCTATAAAAATTTCTTTTGGAATCTTCGAATAATTGACATTCTTTGCCTACCCTGTAAGAGAACTGGTGTGAAAGTAAGTAAGAAAGTTTAAATATCTTAAATATAATTGAATTATTTCGAACATGGAATGTGTATGACACAAAGCACTGTTGTAGAAACAAAACCAAACATAGAATTATATTTCAAGATGTAATTTTAGAATACTCAATTATAAAATAAAAATAAATAATTTGGAGACCAATTTTAGTAAACAAGCTTCCATCAAAATCCACTCATTTTAAAAATTTTTCCCATTACTCTACTATTTTACTAAAATGTGAGTGTGTGCATTCGTGTTCTAAGAGTACAATATTATGTAAGTCTTTATATAGACTTCAGGATGTGGATATTATATTTTACCTATAACCTATTTATACCAATATTATGAAGCTGAAGAGTTTGTTTGTTTGAACGCGCTAAACTCAGGAACTACTGGTCCGATTTGAAAAATTCTTTCAGTGTTAGAATGCTCATTTATCGAGGAAGGCTATAGGCTATATATCATCACGCTAAGACCAATAGCAGCTGAGCACCAACGAAAAATGTTTCAAAATTGGGAGAAGGACTTAGTTTATTTTTATCTAAAAATTTCAACGGTTAGTGTTGGCAAGCTAAATATTAAATAAATAAACTACACGGGCGAAGCCGCGGAAAACAGCTAGTCCAGTGTAAATGGAGACTATCATCATAAACATATTTTTAAAGGTGCACATAATGTCAAACTCGTAAACAGAATCAAGCGCAATATTTAGGTTTGAAACAGACAGACCATAACAAACAGATACGTTGTAACTGAGTCATTAATTAGTCTCATTGAGCTAAACTGTTGAATACATACAAAGCTAGTTTGTTTATTAGCAATTCATTAAGTAATTTGATAAAGTGAACCAATGTGACCCTTATATTTGCAATTTTGCTGCAGTTATTTGTCGAAGTTAAACTTCTTTGGTATTGTTTTATTTGAAACACGATGAAAAGAAAATGCGCCAGAATAAGATACAAACACGTAAATATAGCATGAGAGAGAATGAGATAGAATATGTTACATAGTTTTTTATATTTTACTTCACCTTGACCGCCTTGTTGGTCGAGTGGCTAGCATATATGCCTAACTACATCGACTTACTGCGAGGCTCGGGTTCGATTCCCGACGGGGGCAGACAAATGTGTTGAACATTTAGATGTCTGCATTTCCGGGTCTGGGTGTTTATTAAATTTATTCTGGTATATATTTAAGTATTTCTATGTATTAGTATTGTTGACTAACACCCCTAGCACAAGAATAGAATTTGTTTACTTTGGGGTTAGATTCAATTTGTGTGAGTTGTCCAGGGATATTTAATTTAAATTAAACTTCTGCCATGTGTGAAATACTACATTTACAGGTCGGGAAGCTTGGTCAATTAAAAAAAAAATTAATAAAAAATACCAATGTTGTCCGTAATTGGTCAAATATCACCCGTTTGGCAACAGGCTTGTCACCTGTCGTATTGTGAGACTGAGCTTCGGATAGTCTTAGGTGCATAATGTAGTTTTATATGTGTCTATCTCTATGTAACTATCTTCTCTTCTCTATGAAGTATCCTACTTATTATCCTTATTAAGTTAAGTATAATGCTATTTTCTCGCACTTTTAGTCGCTTTCTTGCGAAAATAAACGTAGATATCTTCACGCCCGTATCCGCATCCAGGCGGTAGGATAACAATCAATATAATAATTTAATCAGCCAAAAGTGTGTACTTTTTGCTGATTAAATTTAAACATTAATGTATATGTTACTGTAAAAGCCCGAACTATGGTAAATTCTAAGATTTTCCGGTAAAACCTAAGATTTAGCAACTCTCAATGGTAAAAGTCCGAACAGTTTTTTTATTTCGAACTTTTACCACCATTCACTAGGTTAATCTTAGGATTTATCTTAAAGGCAAGGTAAATGTTGATAAAGACATGTCATAACGTGTTCTTTGTATCGTACGCGTGGGCAGTATGCATCTCCCCGCTACCCGTACGTTGCGTTTTCGATGTCTAAATGCAATTTATGAATCAAAATATGAAATAATGGTTGTCCATTAGTGGTAGCAAGAAGGACAATAATTTTTATCTCGATAGGGATAAATACGCCGAGTGTTTAGAGGAAGAAAAAATTGCAAAGAACGTAAAAAAGAAGAAAGCTGTGCATTACAGACGTATAAATCGCTACGATATTTTGACTATTGGCGGTGAAGAAAAGCTAATTGCGCCGATAAAAGAAGAAAATGGAGACATCAAGTACAGTGTATTACGTTTGTTATGACGACTTATTCGACATTCTTGAAGAAACTTAAGATTTATAGAAATTTATCCCACGCACAGGGCAAGTGCTAAAAAAAAAAAAAAAA
>NJDD01007232.1:39650-63175 GCA_002245505.1 Calephelis nemesis
GTTGTCAAGTAGATCTCATAGACTTACAAACTAACCCTGACGGAAATTATAAATTCATATTAGTTTATTAAGACCATCTTACCAAATTTGTGATCCTTCGTGCACTTCAAACTAAACATGCAGCAGAAGTTGCATATAATCTCTTGGATATTTTCACTACTTTTGGAGAGCCGAACGACCTTCATTCCGATAATGGTCGGGAGTTTTGTAACCAAATTATTGAAAATGTATGCTCTATGTGGCCAGATGTTAAAATTGTCCACGGAAAACCAAGACATAGTAAGAGTCAAGGATCGGTAGAGCGTGCTAATCAAGACATAGAAAATATGCTCAGTACGTGGATGGAAACCAATCAATTTCAAAAGTGGTCAGAGAGCTTGAAATTCATCCAGGCCATGAAGAATAGAGCATATCACGAAGGAATTAAATGCACGCCCTACGAAGCAATGTTTGGTAGACCAATGAAAGTGGGCATCACGTAGTCAGCAATTCCAAAAGATATGATTGGACTTTTAAGATCTGAAGAAGATTTAGAGAATTTGTTGCATTCGCAAGAAAATATGGAACAAAATATTAACGACGAAACTATAATTGAACAGGACAAGGAAGACAACGTTGTTGAAAATGAGTCAGAAGGAAATAAAAACAGTGAAAATGCGAGGAACAAAACACAAGAAAACGAAAAGATTCTAATCGAAAAGGAAAATCAGATAACCATTGACGCCAATGTAACGATTCAGAGATTCAGTTCAGGGACCGATTCAGAGAAAGAAAACGCAACTCAATCTGAAGAAGATGCAATACCGAAGAAAATAAAATGAACCCAAGTTGAAAAAATGAAAGCCAAGTCGTCTGATAAATATTCAAATATAAAAATTGGCCAAAATGTAAGACTGAAAATACCTGACATTGATAGAGCTAAAACTGACCCGAAAAGCATTATTGCAATTGTGATAGATGTGAAGAACAATGAGTTTTACCAACTAAGTACCAAAATTGGAGTACTAAAGCAGCTTTACACACAGAATCAGTTTACCTCATGCTCTGAAGATTTTATTAAGATAGAAGAAGTAGTTAAAGAGAAAGAAGTGAGTCTTCGAGAAGTTGTTGGAAAATTATCGTTGACTGGTGGACAAGGATTCAAAAAATGTAACTGTCTCAAAAAATGCTTGTCGAAGAAATGCGCTTGCAAGTCATCAGGATTACTTTGTAATTCTAAATGCTACAATAGCACTCCGTGTTGTAACAAGTAATCTATTTTTTACTAAGTACCTAATATTTAATATAAATTGTCTTTTTTCTATTTGTTCGTAAATACCAAATTACAAGAAAATTACTGATTCAGTGAGATTCAATTAGTCAACGTAAGCGTTGTTTGTGAGAAGATATTTTATTTTGCTTTCGAGAAGTATATTAGCGTTATTTAAATAGTTATCATAAATTAATAAAAAAAAATTCCAAAAGAAAATAGGATTGGACTTGACTGATTAATAATAGAAATATTTAATAATTGTTACTATCATATATTCATATGATACACATAAATACATATGTAAGGTTCATAAATACATATGTAATTTAAATAAATGATTAAGAATTACTCATTGTTTTTTTTTCCAAAACTAATATTTACCTTCCATCACTGGTAAAACCTAGCATATTTATATACTAAATTATAAGAGGAAAAAATGTCTTTATCAACATTTACCATGCCCTTGAGGTAAATCCTAAGATTTGCCTAGTAAATGGTGGTAAAAGTTCGAAATAAAAAAACTGTTCGGACATTTACCATTCAGAGTTAGTAAATCTTAGGTTTTACCGGAAAATCTTAGGATTTACCACAGTTCGGGCTTTTACAGTAACATATACAATCTTTAACCTTGTTTTGCAAATGTCGCAAAATTCACAGTGACTAGTCTGCTATATCAGAATTTCTAATCCGTACTTATAATTAATATATAGAATATTGAAATCTACACATTGAAAAAAAAAATAGATGCAAGTGACTAAAAATGGACATAGAGCTAATTTTTGGATTTTTTGTCTGTCGGTATCCCGACCGTGACTCACACCGTATCTACTGAACCGATCGTAACAAAATTAGTTATGTACGTAGGTACTCTACATTCCGAAACAAGTTGTAGGCTACTTTTCATCCAGTAGGGTAAAAGTCAAAATGTAAAGTCCTAATAATTCATCAACGCCTAGTGCGATTTTATTCTAATTTTTCCGTAATAAGTATTATTTTATAGATTGCCGCGTAATTTTTTCATTATACTCAGTATAAGCGGTCCTACTTGCTATCATAACTTTTAACCCGGAATGTGCAGGAGTATATGAACATATAGGGCAATTTAGACATATGAAAAACTTACTTTTACTTTTGCTCGAGGCCTAAAATCCCAGCCTCAGGTTGGCAACGCACCATTATCACCTTTGGTGTCTCTAGGTGGCGTGGATTTCTTACCATCAGAAAATCCGTCTGCTTGTTTGCCTTCCAATATCATAAAAAAAAATCTTCACGCCAAGTCTTTGTCAAGAATAGGCAGAGAATGTCAAGTGCTTAGTATCGTGATTTCCAAAAACGTGCCTAGACCGCTTTCAGCTGACTTATTCATTTGTAAATATTCATTTTTAAAAATCTCATATAAGGGAGGGGTCACTAGATTACTGATACATCATCATTTAAGTAATGGACGCTCCTCAAAAGGATTAGCGCGCACATTTAGACGTAGCTAAGCGTGTCAGGTCGGGTGTATCGCTTTGCAAAGCACAATCTGGCGGGACGTACCGCAAAATAAGACAGCAAACTCTACTTTAAAATCGTATTATCGTTTTTACTCTCTTCTTCTGGTCAAGAAGTAAAAAAATCGTATTATCGTTTTTACTCTCTTCTTCTTGACCGTAGGCTGCATCGGGAAAAGCGCGTTGGATGCCGCGCACAAATTTTGACTTGAAAAAATAAACCGCGATGCGGTCCGGCATAGTGTGCGTTGCTCCATACAAAATGTGTGAAAGCGATCTAGGAATATTGCGCTGCAATGCGCCCGTCCCGGTCCAACCAAATGTGCGCTATCCTTAATACTTTTTGACGTCGTATTGCAGTCCCTGAATCACTAAAGGATATTTATTTAATTATTCCTTACCAAAAAGGATTTAAGGATATGATATAAGAATATTGTTAAACCAGTGGTGCGGGTAAATTGCTAGTTTACGTATTTAAAGCCTTTATCATAAATCGCTATAAATTACGTTCAGTAATTTTAGTTAACGAAAGCTCTAGCGTTTTGGTCTTTTATCTATAATTTTTTTGTCTGCAATTTCATTATCTTAGTTTGGCAACTAAGTAGAGGCGCTGCCTATTCAGTTTTCATACAAATATTTCATAGATACGCTGAGTATAACGCCGTAGTTGTAAAGACTTACGGTAATTTACGTATCAAAAGCTATTGCATTTTTGTTCTGAAGTTCAGTTCTCTTAGTCACCAGTAGAGACGCTGTTCAAAGTTTTCATACTGTCTTTAAGCTAATGGTAAAGGCACTCGTCTCCTACTGAAAGTAGTCATCATATTCATTATCATCCAGTTAATACAGTATACAGAGAGTCTAAGAATTGCGAAATGTATCCTGAGCAAGCAATATCCATTATCCCAACGTTATTGTATGGAAGCGAGAGTTGGGTATGTCGGAAAAAGCATGAAAATAGGATAAATACGGTCGAAATGAGAGCGCTACGAAAAATCTGTGGTGTAACGCTCGCTGATTGCATTCGTAAAAGTGAGATCCGAGAAAGAGTGGGATTGAAATAAAGTTTTGGAGTTACAATGCAAGAAGGCATGCTCCGCTGGTTCGGACATGTGGAAAGAATGACAGATGAAAGATTGACAAAGCAGATATATAATGCGAATGTGGATGGATGTAGGTACCCGGGGAGACCAAGGTTGACATTCCACGATCACATCACTCGGATATTATCCGAGGGTGGTGTCAAGGGTCTCCGAAACCGGCCTGTTTGTATGAAAAGGGTAATGAATGTGAAGGAAGCAAGACAGGTTTGTCAGGATCGCGCGGTCTGGCACTCGATACTCTCTGCCTACCCCGTAAGGGACTTGGCGTGAAGATATGTATGTATGTATCCCTAGCTCAGGATTAATCACAAGTAATCTTATTTCTGTGTATAGTTTTTTATCATTCGGTTACGATTAACTTTAAAAATAAAGTTTGAGGGTTTTTCGGCGTCCAGTTTAAGTCTATTAGATTTTTCGTGTCTTTTGTTTCAAAGCTCGGACTCTCGAGAAACGAATACAACTAGAATAATAATGTTACACTTACGAGTAGAAAGGAAAGGGTAAGACATATACCTACAACACGTATGGGAACAAGATAGAACTATTATTGGAATTAAATTACATTTGCTTCCAAATACTTCGAAGGAATGAGGAAGTAATACGTTCAACTCTTATTTTTTGGCGCCTTATTTTTTTATTTTTATGGGTTTACGTCCAAGATGGTCCCAATACCGACAAGTCTGGATCTTACGATGACAAACGATGAAAAACACTTAATTTTGTGTACTTAAATGTTTTTCTTACTGAAATCAAAGCTTTTTGGAGCTTTTAATAAATTTGGTAAAAAGGAGGAGATTATAATATGTTCGACTCCTATATCTTTTTTAGTATGTCAATCGATTTCTGCGAATATTTAAATCTTAAGTCGGTTTTACTACGTTCAAATTACGCATTAACTTGCCGCATGTTTCCAAGTCGATGCAAAAGGTAATGATACGTTAGTATAATAAATAAAATAATTTAATTTAAAAATGTGTTACATTTGCAGGTACTGAAGAGGAATCTTCGGATCGACACTCCTCTGATGAAGAGGGAGAGACTGAGGGTAGGGAAGACATGTTCTTAATCAGTGAAGCCCAGGCACGCCACTACGCCGCTCAGTTCGCTCAGCTACGTCCCGAAAGGGGCCTGCTGTCAGGACAAACTGCAAGGTAATTATGCAGAACCAGCTGTGTGATTTTCATATAAACTTTCATCCCCCATTATAGTCCCTAAGGGGTTGATTTTTTTTAAAAGTAGTCTTAAGTTTGAACTTAGGTCTAATATATGAATGTCAAATTACATTAAAATCGGTCCAGGTGCTAAGCCGTGAAATCGTAACAGAATTGCATTTACAATGTTTTTATGGATTATACTATACATCTATAAGAATTAAATGACTAACGGCCAATATTAATAACCTATCTAAAACAAGAGATCGTGCTATTTTACATAGCCAAAATATCTTAGCAACAAAACTCTAGAAGGCCTATCTTTATCTGTAGATAGGATATTAATTATTATTATATATAATATTTGTTTCGCCGTTTCTTCCCCTGACTGGCTAGGCTTGGAAACGGTGGTAGCTTATGGTAGTTAGAGTTAAACCTATTTATATTGTAAAATTTTGTTCAAATATTTAAAACATAATATGTTACAAATCTTAATAATAAATTAGTATAATTATAAAGATATTTGCACACCATAATGTGGTAGAATATGTTGGTATTAACAAATGTCTTTTGTTATAGTTTTTTACACACATTTTCGGCAAATAAATTTCATTTTTCAAATAATGAAACTAGCTATAAATATAAATAATTGGCTTAAAAGTTAAAGCGTATGTAATTAAATAATATTTTTTTAACAATATTAAAATATTTGCACACCAAAATGTGGTAGAATATGTTGATATACTTAAATATTTTTGTAACATCTCATTTACACACATATTCCGCAAATAGATAATTTTCTTTCTTTCTTTCTTAATATTGGCCGTTAGTTGGTTAGCGTATTTAATTATCTCCGCTGATCATCGTCAAGGCTCAGGTTCAAATCCCCCATAACAACCTTTTGTCTAATTGACATAAATTAATTACGCATTTATATATATTATGTATTGTTGCCTAATACACACATCTTAAACATTATAATTGCTTATTTTGGAGTTGGATTCGTTAGTGGGTAGATGTATTTATTACATTAATACTTGAATACATTAATACATACATGCTTGAATATATTATAATATTATTAATGTTAAGATTAATCTTATATATAAAATTCTCGTGTCACATTATCGTTCCCGTACTCCTCCGAAACGGCTAGACCGATTCTCATGGAATTTTGTGAGCATATTGAGTAGGTCTGAGAATCGGCCAACATCCATTTTTCATACCCCTAAGTGATAATAGAAATAAGATTTAAAAATAAGATTTTTTCTAAAACAACGTAAAAAAAATAGCAGAACGTCTGCCGGGTCAGCTAGTATAATATAACAATGTTCTAATCTAATATCTGGGTATTTATTAAGTAATCTTGCACCTATTTGAGTATTTCTATTAACATTAGTATCGTTGACAACACCCATAACACAAGCCCAGGGATATTTATTATTTATTTACACTGTATACATTAAATGGTGGGGGCCATTTTAATATTAGTTTGTTTGTCATTTCAAATTCACTTAAACAACTAAACTGATAGTGAATTTTGAAGAAATTTGGTCAATACATGAGTTGGGATCCGGAGCTAGTACTGTATGTTATGGTTACAGTGGCAATTCCTTGTCTTTTTGTTTAAGCAAGGCGGGAAATATACTGGACTATATTAATTTGGTTATTTTATTTGAAAATTTTTAAAGAAAGTTTTTTACTTTTAATCTGATTGACACTTGCCATTTATTTGTTTTTACATGCTCTCAAGTTTTTATTTGATTTCTCATCTACAATAATATTATAAATTTTACGATTCAAAACAAATCGTTTACCATTAGGGTTCTACAGTTTCTCTGATAAGCGTAGGCTTTATTATGCTTCCATCTTTACACGGAAAGACGTTTTTAATTTTTATTTACATTTAGCTAATATACTATTAGTATACCTACCGAAGGATAATATAACTGATCTTAAATATGTTTGTCCTTTATATTGCTAAAAGGCTCAGCTCAGCACATAATGCTACGATCTAAGGGCTGTAGCTTATTTTCAATGAACATCCGTGTAACAAAGTGTGCACATAATATTCATTATTTCTTTTCTTTGTTGTTAATAAGCACAAAATTATAAATGTTAAATAAAAACAAGTATAGGTACATGTTATGTAGCTAAGAACAAGGGTGGTTCACCAGTTTCAAACAAAAAATCGTCAAATCGGTACATCCATTCAAAAGTTTTTATGCCGAGACAGACAGACATACATAGACACATCAAACTCATCTTTTTGGTCGGGGTTTAAAAAAATGCTAAAAATAATAATTGAATGATGGGATTTACTTGTATTGAAATTAAATTTCTTAAATTATCTAGTTTCAAATAAATATAAAATATAAATCAAAAGTAATTTCACAAGAAATAAATTAAATAATTTGTGGTTTATGAAAAATATTACTCAAAAAGATGTTTTGATATTTCAGGTTGTTTTTTGAAAAGTCTCGTCTATCAGTGCCGGATTTACGAAAAATTTGGCTACTGTCGGACATAAACAAAGATGGTATGTTGACCTTAGAGGAATTCAGCATAGCGATGCATCTGATCGTCTTAAGGCGAAACAATATACCGGTTCCGGATGTGCTACCTGCCAGTCTCGTGCCCAAAGTTGACTCACATTTCTCTCAACAAACTGTCACAACAGACCTAGTTGATCTAGGCTCGGATATGTTTAGCTCTGGCACCTCCGCGGATTTCAACTTCGCACCAAAGCCAGTTCCGAACGACCCATACGAAAGCAAACCAATCAAGAAACCAGACGAACGACATTCTCTAACCCCTCCCAAAACAGAAGCACAAGCTAACAAAGAGTGGACCAAATTTGTTGAATCACCTACGTCAAGTGTCTCAAGCCCCGGCCCGAAGCCCGTTAATTTTGACTTCCACAAATCAGCCCTCGAACGAGATCCTAAAATCTTTCATCCCGTAGCGCTAAGAGTAACTCCAGATGCGAATACGATTCCACATGAAGGTGATATGCGTTCGAGCACATCACCGAGAAATGATTTCGCCCATGCCTTCGAACTGGCGAGTCCGAAACGTCTCAACTCGCAGCCAGTTGAGCAACCATCCAATGGGAATTCTGAAATCAAATCGATACAACGACCACAGCCGAAAAAGCCAGTGAAAAGCGCCGGTGTGCTACCCCCACCACCGGCAAGAGAATCTTCAGTCCATGCAGATGATGGTCCGCAATCTCTTCAATATCCACCCAAGAAAGATCCCCCACCTCCTCCACCGCCTCGGCCTTTAAGAAACCACACGCGATCCAGCTCGTTAGACCTGAATCGGTTCAAAGGAGTTTCGAATCCCCCACCCCAACCACCACCTCGCATGTCTCCTTCAGCGACCTCCCCGCCAGAGCGTCGTCTGCAAAATCAAAAGAGTGAAGGAGAACCAGCCTTTCCACCAGACACATTCGAGTATGATGGGGAAGGCTTTGGATATACTAGAGAAGATGGGCCAAAAATGCATGGCGCGTTTGAAGTGTACCGAAAGCCATCGAGAGAATCTTCATGCGAGACTGAGCCGGATGTAAAGTCGCTACAGGAGCAAAACGCAGTTCTCCATCGTGTTTGCCGAGCGTTGTGCGCTGAACTGGCGGACGCACAACGTGAGCGGGAAGCTTTAAGGGTTCGCCTCGACACCAGGGAAGCGCTCTAGTCATATTTTGTCTATTCTTTTTGAACTTTGATACAGAAACAGACCAAGGCTATGACAGTTCAATCATTTGTTGAAATAAGTTTAATTTTGGATTTAATGATTCCTATGAAGGAAATGCTAAACATTTCTACATGCGTTGTTTCCCCGAAAAAAACTTTGTGTCTTCGGCTTTAAACTTTTAATCGGCTTGTATTGGGAAGTTAATTGAAAACAAAAAATATAGTAAAAACAGAAAATTTAAGTACCTTCAGTATCTTCACGCCCATATCCCCGAGGAGGTAGGCAGAGGTACAACTAGGGCACCCACGACTAGCCGAAGATACTAAGTCCCATAATGGGATAGGTGGCAAGCCTATCGCCAACCGGGCACGTTTCCAATCCCGACCAACATTTTTTTTATTAGAATATTGGAAAAATCCAATTTTCTTCTTGTTGGCCGACCCGGGAAAATTTAAGTTTTCTTTAATATGTGGTCATTGTTATTTTCACAGCATGGTAATATTGTGGAAAACCTCTGGGGAAACTTAATCTGTTATATTGTCACCAAAGTTCTGAAAATAGCAATAGCGAATTAAAACACACCCTCTCTCCAAACCTCTTCATTATCATTCATCTAAACGATGATTAAACTGTCACGTCTATACGAAATCATTTCTTGTAAACGGGCTTTAAGCGTTTGGAATAAATACATCACAACTACTGGACAAAAATTTGACAATCATTTTTTTCATTCTTTTGAAACAAACTCTTCATTTTGACACAATTTAAAACAAAAATATTTGACTTATCAAGAAAATTAAAACTACCGCCATTTCTAACACGGAATAACCATATAAATATTTTTGAAACAAAGTAACGAAATCAAATATGAGTTTTTTTTTTCGTTGAACTCAATGAAGAATTAACCTTTGTAATCAACAACAATTTCAACCAAACATGACCAAGAAGATCGGTCTATATCTAAGTCTTAGAAAATTGGATATTCGCAGTAAGCGAATCAAATGCCTATGAACTTTCTTTTGCACTAATGTTTCTATGAAACGTCATTGAAATATTTTTTTATTACATTGTTCTAAACGTTGTTAATGCCCGTTTAATAATTGTGCTATGGATGAGAATGTTATACTTATAAAAAGTCCCTAATACTCAAAAAGTCAAATTTTTGTTTTAGCTATTAGTGCAGACGGCATTTCAAAGTCGTGTATTTACTACCGCCGAATTTATCATGCATCACAAATTTGTTTAAAATGAATCTGGATGAGAAGCTGTGTCAGCTTGACTTTTTAATTCTTTTTTTTGAGCTTGAAATTTGATTTATGCACAATAATATAATTAAAGCATGGTCAATTTAACAGATCACATTTGACAAATGTCAATCTTTCTAACTTGACAAGGCTCCGACCAATTAAATCACAGAAAATTAGAAATCGTGCGTTTTAATTGGCTGGGGATATTTCTAAGGTGATTTTGTTATTATTTTTTTAACGCAAACCATTTGTGTTTGTGTAAGTTAGCCAATCATAAGTCCTGCATATAATATTCTCATCCATAACATTAGCAACATGTTTCTTTATTGCTACATTTCTATTTGTATATTTTTGTCTATATTATTATTTTAGTCAGTGTAATCTCAAAATACTTCTCCTTATGTTTTATATTATGCTTATTGATTATTCCAAAAACAAATTATGTAATGTTATTTTTTATTTATCAAGGCTTACATTATCTTTTTATTGTCCATATTATAACCTTATATGACGATGTGCGATTTTATGAATCTAAAAATGTAGGTAAATTTACAAACAATAATAAAGAATTTTACGAAAATTATAAAGATATATTAAGTTGTTTCTATATAGAGGCTAAATAATGGTTTTTGATTAAATTTCATTGAAGTGTTTTAGGCTTTTTGACATAAGTTTAAATAACTAATTAGTTGACTCAAAAAACTATTTTAAACTTATTTAAAATGTATGACTTTCTTTGTTCAACACATTTGTTTTGGTCAGATCAACATCTACCTCAAAAAATATATTCCCGCCATATGCTGCAATGCTTTGCTAAATAAACTATAATTCAATTACTGAATCTGCTAGGATGAGCTTCATAGATGTATTACCCTAGCCCAAGTTAAGAATATGTTGTTTTATCTGCATTTTTTTGTAAACATCTTAGCTTGACCAGGAATGTACAATGGGCAGCCATCTTGAATTAAAGCCCTCTAATTATAGATAGATTTTTGGCTAAGTCTTAAATTACGAACATATACCTTCTAAAATGATTTTGCTGGGTCAACATATACAAATATGTGGCATTTAAATAAATGTGACTGTAAAAATATCATAAAACGCCACTTTTGATAGTTGTTCAATAAAACAAAAAAGGATGAATAAATGACATTGACATCTCTCATCAGTGGCCTATTTTAATGTCTTTATTGTACTCTGTATTTTGAATACGTTTGTTAAATATCAGCAAAATGCGCGCCTCAGAATTGCTTAGCAATTATTAGCATTGCATTCCATCTTCTCCAGCGCCCTGATTAAGATTTTTTGACATCTTGGGCAATATCTTAGTTTGTATGTCCAACAATGTGCCGCCGGCAACTTATGGCACCATCATTTAGGGTTGTCATGTCCTCTTAAATGGGTCATGGTAAAACCTAAACCATTAAATGAGAGATTTAAACCTCTTCATACCCTTAATGAGCATTTAATATGGCGTATTTTTCAAAAGTCAGTAATGGTTTAGTCAGAAATTGGCGGCCTGTTTACAATGCCGATGATAAGGATTTCGTTTCGTACTTTTTTTCTTTTTGTTTCCTTTTTTATGTATAACGAAAAAGTCCTAGAACAACTATTTATCATTATAATAATTATCTTGTACAAGAGTTCAAGATTGAATAATTTCTTTGAACCTATACTCTTACTGATAGACATACTGCAAGTTTCATATTTTTTTTAAACCAGAAATGGTTTTTAATGGCGCTATTAAAATACTTAATTAAGATCCCAAAGATCTGTTTTAGATGTTTTTGAGGACGATTCGGTATAATGATAGAACAATTATATAATACAACAAAAAATTTAAAGAGTTTGGGCGCTGGAGAGGTTTTATGATTATTATACAGATAAGGTAACATCTAATCAAAAGTTTAAATGTTGTATTATATTTAGGTATAGGATCTGTAAATGTTAAAATACGGAAAGACTAAAATTTTTGAGACATGATTTACATGGGATTTGATTAATAGATTGGTATGTATAATGTGTATGGAGGATTATTATCGAAATCCACACGAAAATTTTCTTCTGGTGTGGATTTTAGGCATGTTTTTAAACTAAAAGACTTGTAATTTTATTTAACCCGTTACTCACGTTTTGGCTAAAGATTCCGAATCTCGCAGTTAAATTTCAATTTCACATTCACATGTTTAAATTGAAATTTGTCTATGACCAATTTGACTATCTAAATTTCAATTTGACATTCACATGGTCCAATTGATTTTTTTCCTAAATTATGACTTATATCAAGTTATTATTCAAGTAGCTTTATCGTAAAGATCGACATTCAGGCATTAATTTTTATATAGATTATCATATATTATCAAAAAAATCAGATTCAATATACACTAAACTAATTAAATAACATTTCATTTATTTTAATGCATTTTTGATGATGTAAGTGTATAATGCAAAAATCTAAATTGTGTATTTTGATTTTTGCATTGTTGAAAACTTCTATTATACTAAAATAACATGATATTCCAATTATAAAAACATGTAGATTAAACATTTTACTCTGTCAAATATCAAACTTAGCGAACGACTAACATTTGAAAATGTTTATTTAAAACGTTGAACATAATATGATCGGTTTCTTTTAGAGATTTTCATAAGAAATTTCCATTATATTCTACTTATCGTCACCAGAGGTGTTTTTAGTGTGGATTTCGTTAATACACCCATATAAATGTTGCCATTAAAGAAACTTGAAAAGATTTTTTGTGGCACAACTGAACATGTTCAGTATAGAAAATAGCACATTGAAAATAAATAATTAAGAGTTTAAAGTGTGAAAACTCCTTGTATTATAAGAATATTGTAAAACTATTTATGTTTTGTTTTAGCTATACTAAGTATATTATCAATGAAGTGGCCATCCTCACTGTCCCTCGTGATTTATAGACATTATTAAATCGATATGGCAATACCCACTCATAATGTACGCGTTGCTTATATCAGTGTTACCAGTGTTTCGTTTATAAAATTAAAACAAAACTGCATAAAACGCAGCGTTTTGATCATGTACGAATTTTCATTTATTGTGTTATTTAATCAAACTTGATACAAGATTTTTTTTTAAATTCAAATGTATTTATTTGAAAATAACAATTGATTTTTTTCTGATAAATGTGTTTTAAATTGTATTTTGACGTTTTTTGTATAAATGTTACTTTTTTGCAATTTATAGTTACTGATTTAAAATAGCCGAAATCACTTAAGTGTAAGAAATATAATCGACAGTCTAAAAAGCTAAACAATTTCACCTCTTGGCTGCAGAGTTTTAATTTACAAGTAGGAGGAACTACAGTAGTCACATTATAGTAAAAAAATATTTTACAAGGGTAAGGGAAAATATTATATGTATATTAAAAAAAATGTTTTATTCAGTTTCCACTTTTAATAACTAGCTTTGTGGACAGTGAGTATACGCCTCACGAAAACAGTCCACCATTGAAATGTAAATAATTATTTTCGCCGGTTGCTTCTTGTTTCTGATGTTTGAGAAGCGGTGACTTCACAAATTATCTTGGTCCAATTTTGTAAAACTAATTTTCACTATAATATTAACCTATTTATGTTGATATACAGTAATGCATATTATTGTAGTAAACTATGTATTATAAATCATTTAAAATTACAACTTTTGTTTTTTTTAATTACCTTTATAACTGCAGTAAAACTTAGCACCATATTATAAAATGCAGGTCAAAACTTATTTAATTGAATTAGGCGTTACTTTGCGGAAATCCATTATAAGTGTAATAGATGTAAAATAAGCCTTTATTTTGCTAATTCCGCGTAAGCAGTGTAACTGTTGTGGCAAATAATCCTCCAAATGACACAGAATGTGACAAGCCTACCTAAAGTTCCCACCTCCGCGACCAGATCACGAATAGAGTCCGAACACGGGAAACAAAACCACTTGTCACGTCCTTCGCCAACTTTGTCGAAAAACTCTCCACAGAGAACAAATCGCACTCGACGTACGTTTCACCACGCACCGAGGCATCCTCAGCAAATTGACCGAACCGTACAAAAGACGACACACGAGAGAGAACTGTAGAAAGTAGAATCGTCAGGGTTCTGCAATATGTTTGTTTTTATACCTCATTAGTCATTACTTTTGAGTAGATAGTTTATTTATTTGATATTTTCCATCGTCGGCGCTTGGTAAAACTTCCAAATATTCATATTTTTAAATGAAGAAACACTTGTACTGTTTTACGTATCACTTATATTTTATTATTTTATAAATAGCCTACCGGTTTCGCTTTTTACAGCATCATCAGGACTAGAACTTAAATTACTAAACAATATTTTTGAATAATAAACATAAATTCATCTCATAGTGGGTAGATACAAAAAAACTTAAATGCGTTATACAATGGGGTTGCAAGCTATTGATTTTTTCCCCACTGAATCGGGAAATTAATCCAATTTGAGAAAACAATAATAAATAACATGTTAATTACCTCCATTTCATTAATTAATTACTAAATTTAATTTGCTATTTATGCATATGTAAAACTTAATTATTTATGCTTATGTCAGTTGAATAAAAGAAAAAATAATAAATGTCAAAATTAAAAAAAGTAATATTAAATTAAATGTAAATGTCAGACCAAAAAAATAAAAAATAAGTAATTAATTATTAAAAGAAAAATTATTTAAATTAAAATTATATAATTACATAGGAAAAATATCCTACATGAAAATACATACATTAAAATAAATATTAAAGGATATGTCAATACAAAATAAGCAGTAAGCAGTCAATAAAGCGAAACCGGTAGGCTATTTATAAAATAGTAAAATATAAGTGATACGTAAAACAACAACACAAGTGTTTCTTCATTTAAAAATATGGATAGTTTATTTGTTTGTAACTCCTTCACGCAAAACTGGTGAAACGATTATCATGAAATGTGGCACACACAAAGTGGGTAACTTGGATAAAGATATAGGATAGTTTTTATCTCGAAAAAATGGTGCTGTGGGACCATTGACCACGCGAGGAACAGCTAGTTATGTTATTCTCCGTTTCTTCTCCTGACTGGCTAGGCTTGGAAACGGTGGTAGTTAGGGTTAAACCTAATTATATTTTAAAATTTTGTTCAAATATTTAAAACATAATAAGTATGTTACAAACCTTAATAACAAATTAATATAATTTTAAAGATATTTGCACACCATATTGTGGTAGAATATGTTGGTATTAACAAATATCTTTTGTTACAGATTTTAACACACATTTTCGGCAAATAAATAAATTTTATTTTTCAAATAATTAAACTGGTTGTAAATATAAATAATTGGCTTAAAAGTTAAAGTGTATCTAATTAAATTTTTTTTTTTACAATATTAAAATATTTGCACACAAAAAGGTGGTAGAATATGTTGATTTACTTAAATATTTTTGTAACATCTCATTTACACACATATTCCGCAAATAAATAATTTTCTTTCTTTCTATAAAGTTTAATAATATGCAGGGTTTTAATTTGTTGTGATATAAATTACAGCTCCTTTTATTTGTGAAATTCGTTAGAGGGATGTATTAAAAGGTACTAAAATGTACTAAATGTACTAAAAGTTGTACTAATGTACTAAAAGTTTAGGAAATTTCTGGACTAAATGTAGATGAGTTTTAACTAATTTGTTACGCTTAATAGGTATGTCCTTTTTTTATTTTACTTTCGTTATGAAATCAAGGCGACCCCCAAAGACTACAATACTCTAGCGACCCTTGAGAGGACTCGATAAACGTCTAGAGACTGTAGGTGCGTATCTGTCTTTTGGCCGAGGTGTTAAGCCATTCATTATGAAAGTTTACCATACACTCCGGATTGGAATAAGACATTGTCACTTTGGTGCCAGGAATATGTATCTAGTAGGTAGGTTGTGAACCCCTAACCGGCGACAGGAATAGGTACCTAACCTGCTGTTGATCCCTACCCGGAATTTAGATTTTAATAAAGATAAATTTAAACAATATATATTTGAGATAAGTAGGGTCATGATATACTTTTATAATTGCTTCAGTATAGGTACTAAAGCATTAAGCAATTATAAAAAACTTTCAGTAGATCATTGAGCGTTGGCTCAATGTGTAGAGGCCTATTTATGGAGATGATGATAGTTGTATGAACAATCACTACAAAAATCTGACGTAACCAACACTTCGGCCAAATAGTGACTGACAAGGCAAAGCTGACTCCGAAAGTATTTCCCTAACCGCTGATTCAAATTTGTTTATTTTTTATAGGTTAGATCCTGTAGTTAAAATACTAAATTCTTCGTAATACGATTATAAAAGAATTGTCATATGCCAAAACTTTTTTATACTGCCGCCTTGTTGGTGGAGGGGCGCCAAACTCACCGATCTACCTACGTCCGATTCTTGACGTATGTACTATGTAGGCATTTGTGTGATGAACATTTAAATGTCTGCAATTCCGGGTTTGCGTGTTTAATAAACCTAGTACATATTTCAGTATTTCTATGTACCTATTAGGATAGTAGACTAACACCCATAACACAAGCATTTAAATAATTAAATATTAATTTACTAGCTCTAACCATTTTTTTTTAAAAGAGGCGCTTCGAAGAAACCGCCTTCTTGCGCCCCCGGTCCACCTGCGCCGGAGCGGGCCTCAGTTGAAATAGTTCTCCCGGGCTCGTTCCACGATCTCCTTTTGCGTCATGACTTCTTCGCAAAAGGAGACCACCGCCTGCCAGGACCTGTCATTATCGAGCATGGCGTTGACAACGCTCGGCAGCGAGAGGTCTTCACGACGACCGCTAAAAAATTACGCCATTGTGACTCCCAGGCGACGCACTCTCCCAGCGTGTGGGACGCCGTATCTTTTGGCGCCCCGTACCTACTCGTCCCAAAGCATCCGTGCCCGGAAAGCACCCGCAGAAGTCGGAACGTCAACGACCCGAACCGCCGCTGCAACTACCCTCGGAGGACCGGTCGGATTGCCTCCACCGTCGCCTGCCCAGAGACAGGTGAGGCAAGGTCCTCTATCCACCGCTCCAACATGGACTCAACGCCTGCCTCTGCATACGCCTCACGTCCTCCCACGCCAGGGGCTCCCCGCGTACCCTCGCCGACGCTACCGCGAGGAATGTGTCAGCAAGGGCACGGGCTGGAAGCTCCCAGTGCGGATCTCCAGCGAAGATGCATGCCGCCGTCCAGGACACCGTCCGGTAACCGCGTACAGGCCTCGTCGTACTTACTCTAACCTATAATCTAACTCCAAGTTAAATTCAATTAGTGTATATTGTCCAAGGTTTAATGGTATTCAAATTTATTCCTAAAAATTTTTATGAATCTCATAACAACTAAGTGGTACCTATAAAATAGAGTTGTACCAATTCTGATCTATTACAATAATGCCTTCAGAAATGTTAAAGACTAGCCGATATTACATACACATAGCATTAATAGCTGCTAACAGTTTGTATAGATTACGTCATTCTTTTCTCTGTTTTCTCCGTTTTTTCTTCCGAAGAACCTTCACCAGGCGATAAGTAACACAACAAAAAATAATTGGCAAAATTAGTTTATTCGTTCAGGCGGGATGCGATGACCGAAATGGGGATTCATTTTTATACTTATATTGATACTTGATGCCAAAACTTTGGAAACTTTTTACGAAAATTGCGAGTAGTTTTTGTGTAGGAGAAATGCAGAACGCTAATGTTTTTCAATAATAATGCTTATAACAACTACCATGCATTTGACACACACAAACAAATGTATTGATGATAACGATAAAAGAACACAGATGGCGCACTAAAAAGTTTGGAAACCAAGTAGTTGGTCTTGAGAAATGAAGATGGCGTTCTTATCAACAAGATATTAAAATTTATTATAGTCGAATTTCGACCAATGGGCGACCACAAAAAATCTACATATGTCGATGGTTTTCCCACGTATTTGACGTCAAAGGCAAAGCCTAGTTGTTCGTGAACAGATACTGTCCAAATATAAATCATATTAGGATATCAGCCTGTTATCCATTTTATCTAAAAATCGATACAGTGTTATGTGATAGCATCACATTAAAGCTAAATGCACACTACACATTTCTTTTTAGTACTTAGTTCAGATTATTTATTTAAATAACCTTGTGGGAAGGGATTTTATAGTGATGGTGAGGTACGACCTACTAAGCTAGAAGCAGCAATGTAATGAGTAGGTACAAAGACAGTGTTTTTAAGTATTTTTTTTAATTATCCATTTTTCTTAAACACATAGTAGGTACAAAAAAGGTACAAAGTTTGTATACCTATTTAGATACAGTTCTCCAGAAAGATGAGAAATTTCTAAAATCTAAACCTTAAAAAACACTCTTTGTACTCGGTGTTAAGTGATTTTGTGTCCCTTGCTTGTCACAAAAAGACCCAATCACTAAAGTAATTTTGATTTGATCGGTTAATTTTCATCGGAAAAGCTACCTAACAACGAAGCACCTACATTTTTTTACTGAGCACCTTTTTATATTTGAAGACTGGCTGACTCGGCAAACTTCGTATCGCTTGACATTAACAGCTACTAGCAGTTTGTTTCTACAAAATTGTAGTGTTGTTTTCCTAATGACCCTGCCAAAGCCAAACCTTTTGTCAACCCTACTAGGCTGTCTTACCAGGGAACCATTGAACAGACCTATGTACTTACTCATTTTACCTAGTACGTAATTGTGTATTGAGCAAGCCGGAGGGCACTTTTAGCAGTTTCAGTAAATTTGACTTTTATTATGAAAAAGTAATAAGGGTAAGCTCTCTTTTAATTTTTGTCGTTACGCAAAATAAGTAAAAATATAAATATATTCTACGTAGATACTCTGTAATTTTACTGAAATAGAGTTTACACTTCAGTGAAAATATCTTTTTTTTTAAATTTGTTTGGGGTATATTATACAGCATTACTACGGTTCTTAAATATTCCGAACAGACTCTTTATAAGGCCCTATTTAACCTCTTTTCGGCTTTACTGACAACTTGTAACACCATGTGTATTAATCGGTGCGATTTAGTATTCTTGAAGTAGGTAGGTACAGAAATATTACAACTTAAAGCAGAGGCAGATTAATTGACGAGATCGCCCTAGGTAAAAAACTTAAGGTTGTAGCGGGCGTCTATTCTTACTCAGTGTTAGTTTGTGACTTTAGATATTTAGGGAAATCTTTGGATCTACTGTTCAAACAGTTTCGTTGAAAAAATTTCAAAAATTTTCGTTTTTGGGGATAAGGCTGGTAATTACTTGCAATTATTTTTTTTCAATCACATCCGCACCTCTTATAAGCTCGCGCTCCTAGGCAAGTGCCTAGTTTGCCTTGAAGAGAATTCGCTACTAAGTCTTTAAGTCTACCTACAGAAATATGAGCATAGCTTATCTATGGTGAATTTTAAATCTACGGAAGTATAGACGTAGCTTAACTTTGATAACTTTAGGTTTCAAGGATGCTCGGTTATTTAGGATATGATAGTCGCACGGCCTTTGACCAAATAGTCTATACGCCATAGCCTATAATAATATACCTACTCAATCATCCCTAAGTTCCTTTTTAAAGTGCGTCTTATTTATTCTAGAATAAAGCTAAGTATACTTACGTACCTACCTCAACACTTTTTACTTACCTCACCTACCTCTCCAAACTTTTCCCATCTCCTAAAAACTGTCGGTCTTATACTTACCTGCCGTTGACCTTTTTGTAGCATGAACCCGCTTCCCTCGTAGCGTATGCCCGTAGCCGGCAAGCGCCAACAAAAACAAAAATACAAAATACAAATTTCAAAACGTCTCGAGACGTCAGCGACGTCGGTTGTGTGCGCGTTGATTTTACCGTGCGCGAAAAATCACGTTACTATGAAAGTTTAGTTACTTATCACAATGAAGTGTATTAAGTTTGTATTCTTAACTGTGATCAGTGCTTTAGAAGTAGCCTCAGAGGCTTCAGTGAGGACATGTGAACCTATCAAAGTGGCAATGTGTAAGAATATTGGATATAACCAAACGGGAATGCCAAACTTAGCTCGACACACACTCCAAACAGATGCCGATGTAACTTTACAAACTTTTAGTCCCCTCGTGCAATACGGCTGTTCATCACAACTTCACCTATTCCTCTGTGCGGTTTACGTTCCCATGTGTACCGATAAAGTAGCCTTACCTATTGGACCTTGTAGAGGTTTATGCGAGAGTGTTTATTCTCGCTGCTACCCTGTTCTAAGAGGATTTGGTTTCCCTTGGCCAGCAGAATTAGATTGTTCGTTATTCCCTGCAGAAAATAACCATGAACACATGTGTATGGAAGGGCCTGGTGAAAGGACACCACCTGTTGGTAATATACCATTAGATACGTCTAGTGCAGGACGTGGATCTTGCAGACGGCTTATAAAACCAAACAGTTGGATTTGGGTTCGAGGTTCGAGTCGATGTGCTCAGTTTTGTGATGCAGAAGTGTTGTGGGATGCTGGGGAACGTAGGGCTGCCGAAGTTTGGTTAATAACATGGGCGGCATTGAGCTTCGCCTGTACTCTAGCGGCTGTGGGTGCCCAGTTGGTCTGTGGTGAGAAAGGAGGAGCTGGTGAGCGAGCGTTAGTACTGGTAGCTCTCTGCAGATGTGCAACGGCTGCCGGTTGGGGAGTGCGGGCTGCTGCGGGGAGGACTGCTGCTGGATGTGCCAAAGATACTACTTCACCTACAAGAATGCTCCTTGCACATGATGGCTTGGCGAACCCGAATTGTGCAGTTGTCTTCCTATTGCTGTATTACTTTGGACTTGCTGCATCTGTTTGGTAAGTCCATAATCATTAAGTGCCTCTCTACCTACTAGGTACCTACTAATTCTTTAAATAAATAACTCTTTTCACCTAAAAATACATACCTACTTACCTATCTATATACCTATTACGCGTTTCGAAAAGGTAGGTAGGTAGGTATGTACCTATGCAGTTTCCATTATAGTCAACTCTGGTCGTCTGAGTAGAGCGACGTCAAGCTACGTTGATATAGGTACCTACCTAATTATTTCCACAGTGAAATAGGTACCTAATACCTGCACCGGTAGATACTAAATCGATTCCATTGCCAAAATTATAAAATTCTTTCATTAACAAATTATCAAATTAAATATGTTTATTTAGGTAGTAGGTACTTAATACTTACATAATTAGGTAAATACTCTATAAATCGTAGCTAAATTGCTACAAAGTAAGTACCTACCTAATTACTAGGGTTGCCACTTGCCACACGTACTTTTAAATAGAGTATTGTATTGTCCCCTATTTAACCGACTCCAAGGAGGTTATCAATTCGACTACATTTTTTTTGTATGATTGTTACGCGATTACTCGGCCAAAATCGAACCGAAGTTGATGCTACTTTTATGAAAAAGTAGATACCTAATAATTCCGAGGTGGTCCCATATTAATTTTATCATGATCCAACTAGATGTTTCGGAGTTACATTTAATAGTGCATACATTTTCGTCTAAGTTGATGACATTGTTTATAAAATGCATTTGTGATTTGTGGGACTAGGTATCTTAGAATCAGACAACATGAAATTGCGCCGTGATAATAAAATATGCGGTTTATGCATTTTTACTGCACTTAAATAATTCATGTAGGCGTAGGTACTTTATAAGTTAACCTATGATACCAATAAAACACCCTAAAATGCTTAAGTACCAACTCTAATTACGTGAATAAAACTGATTGTGACTGGTTCGTTACTGGTTATGATCAGGATATTGGCGGTTAAAACAAAAAAATACTTAAGGAAAATACAAATAAATAAGTATGTAAATACTAATTTTAATCCTGTGTACCTACTTTATTTTTTTATTCAACAAAATGAAAAATACAAAAAACGGTGGCAACCCTACTTGTATTTTACTTCTCTAGTGGCCCGTACCTACTTACCTAAGCTAAAACATCTTACATAGGTATAAATTCGTTTATCAGAAAAAGTAATAGTGCCTATGTACCTAACTAATGGCTAATAGGTACCTACCTACTTTACTAAGTATAAAAAAGCCCGTTTAACATTGCTAAGGTAGGTATCTTAGTGACATTTTTTTATTTTGTCTATCCTTCTTTTGTTACCGCGTAATGAAAAATCTTTTGGAAAAGTTATTTTAGGTATGTAGGTAGGTACCTACCTAAATTCGGAGTTGCTTTAACTGTACCTAGGTAGGTACTTGGTCTAAATTTTTTGTGGCATACCTACCTAAGCTGTTAGGACGGTGAACATGCAAACGAGCCTCCTTGTGGTAAGAGACAACCATGGCTTTTAGACTATAGACCTACGTAGGTATCTAGATGTCACAGGTGCGTCTCTGTGTTTGTCTGAGATGTAAAACTTAGATCCAATACTGGCACAATAGGTATGGCGATGGATCCCTAAAAGTTGCTATTTTGTTGTTAATAAGTACCTAATAGGTAACCAAAATTTAACCTATTTAGTTAGAAGCCCACATTATTGCACGATGGAAAAACTGCTTCGTTAGAAATGGTTTACTACAGACTAAAGTTTCCGATTACAAAACGTCAAGCAGCATTTTGAAATTCGCAAACTTGCACACTTTCTAAAAACAAATCCATAAATTTAACAAAACGTAAGGAGAACAATTGAACTGGCTGAGGAACCGGTCCCAAATCACAGTGTTCTTTTTATACCAGATTTCTGGTACCTGCTCCATTGTGTTTGGGCTACTTCTGTACATAAACTTGTCGCCAATCAATTACGTTTTGGCACTTCGAAAAAAGATTGTCTCGTTTTCTTTTCAATATTTTCGCTCGCATTGTCATAAAATTTCAATAGGAGATATTTCGTACAAAAGTGGTCAAGTGCGAATCGGACGTATCGATTAAGGGTTCCATAGTATTAATACTACGGAACTAGATAAGAAATATTATATTAAGAAGCACTAGCAAGTAAAATGTGACTGGATGCCCCAAAATACCACAGAATTTTTCATTAGCAAAGGAATACTTTATTTTGATAGTATTTGTGTAAGTGTTTACTTATGTTTTCGGTTTTGTGCTAAAGTTTTACCATGAATTGCTTTTTGTGACTTGTTCAAACTAATTTTCGTTATATTATAAGTTTATTCATTAAAATGTTTCCTTGCCTGTGTCCATTTAGTAAAAGAGGTAGATAGTAGGTACTTTGATAGTAGATTTTTTTTAAAAAAATGAATCAAAACTGCGTGGTGTAAAAAGTAATGAAAAAACAATTATAATTACAACAAAAACGATTTTAAAAACTATATATTCAATTAATAGCTACATTGAGTATTAGTATTAGTTGAATATATAGTAACTAATTTAACTATGTGACAATAATTATTATGAATGAATGTATACACTTTTTTATCCATCATAACTTACAAAATGGGCACTGTTTCACTTACAATAATTAACTTAAGTTACACAAAGGCGGTTTTATCGCTTCTTATGTTCAGTTATATTACAGTATAATTCGTTACATATAACAGTATAAAAAAAATTTAAAATTTACTTAA
>NJDD01007232.1:67765-89662 GCA_002245505.1 Calephelis nemesis
ACGGGGAATTATAGACCAATTTACTTTTTGGCTTTTAGGTACCTCTCTATTACGAGTACTATGAGCGTGCTAAAAAGTTAACTATGTGTAACCATCTTCGGAATATAAAATACATACCTGCCAATTTTTTTTACAATTGGTTTATAACACTTGGCATGACCCACAAATAGGCAAAAATTCTGAAAACGCTGTTTTCTTCTGCCTATTATTACAAATAAATATAAATATGGATATTTGCATTCCAAATGCCACAATCATTTTTCAAGAGAAGAATATACAAAATTTTATTTGCTGTTAATTAAAATGTGTGATATATTCCAAAACTACTGAATGTATGTTACACAAACAATAATTCTTGTTGAAAGATTTCAAGAAGGTCGGCAGCATATCCTTTTGGATTCACCCTTTTATTTTAAAAGTCAGAGGGACATACATTTTACACCTTTGGAAGTGTCTACGAGTAGATATCTATCAAATGATTGCCTTTGAAAGGTAATGATATTAGGAACCTCAACATGATTCTCAAACACCATGTGCCTTCCTGTGCCAGGCAGCTCGTAAAAGGCGAGCATAGGCTTGCCGTCACTAACACCGTGACATCTGACTAGATGGTAGAGTTTCGCACCGACTCACCCGGATTGGTACCACCAACATACCTATTCCTGCCGCCAACTTCGGAGGGTAAGGTAGCCGGTTAACTTACTTTTGCTCGAGGCTTAACATCCCGGCCTCAGGTTGGCAACGCACCATTACCACCCTTGGTGTCTTTAGGCGGCGGGAATTTCTTACCATCAGGAAATCCGTCTTCTTGTTTGCCTTCCAATGTTATTAAAAAAAATCGTGAAGAGATTAACATAATTCGTTTACCAAGTTTCAACTGTGTACGTCTACTTTAAAATCTATTAAAGTTTTTTTTTTAGTTTATTACGTTAGGTACCTAATCATCTAAGCGCAGCAAAACTGAAAAAAATCCGACTTTGATTGCAGTAAGCCAATAACGTACATAAAAATCAAGTATTTTGATTTCCCTGGGATTTCTAAATCAGATCTAGAAATGGTGGCAACATTGATAGGAACATGGGGAAGTTCTCTTTTTCATTCGTTTAAGTTTGTTCAGGAATGACGTAGAAATCGAATAACACACAAAAGAAAATGAAGGAGTCGAACATATAACCTTTTTAGATTTCGGCTAAAAATACTATGTATTTCTGAGAACAGAAATGATTTTCACATAAAACTACCTTCAAGAATGTTTGTAATCAAGAACAAAACGAATGTTATTGTGAAATGCTTCTGAAATATGTTGAAAGCTTGAAAGAAGGTCGAGCCCATAAAATATAACAAATAGGAACGTTAAATAAACGAGATCTAATAAACCATTCGGGAATGATTTGTTTGTTGGTTTACATACCTACCAAGATCTCATTTTGCGCTGACTTTTTAGTGTGTCGTGTCCAATTTTTTGGTACAAAACAAGCAACCGGATTTCCTGATGGAAAGAACACGTCGCATATAGACAATAATGATGTCAATGTGGCGTTGCCAATACGGAATCTTAATCCTCACAAGTGAAAATTTGCTTTTGAAGTGAAAACTTCTGAAGCGGCTTTGCGAACTTTTTTTAGAATGGGTAAAAACTTCTAAACTCGCGTCAGGACACGTAACCTGATCGAAAATACGTAAGACGGCGAAGGGGGCTTGCGCCAATAAGTCAGCGCAGGGCGCTTGTGCTAATATTCGTGTTGTCGTGCTTGTGTACGATAGCGCAATAAATAAATATTGTATTTTACCACATAAATGATAGTACTTTTATACTGATAGTAAAAGCATGCAGCCTAGTTTGTGCCTCTGCCTACAATTTCGTAGATATGGGCGTGAAGATACTTTTTTTAACATTATGGGACTTAACGAAAGGAAAAGACATCTCAATTCCTACGCAATTGTATTCGCGGGCATATCTAGTATTTTAAAATTTAGTCTGCAATACCATAGTAAATAACAATTTAGTCTACCGCACTGAAGAATACATTAACATTTAAAACAGTTCTTATTATGTACTAAAAAACAAACTAGAAATATAAAAATTCATAATGAAGAAGTGAGGCAAGTTCTAAATCGTTAAACATTGTTAAAATGTGTATTTTTAGGGTCATTTAAAAGAAATGTAGGTTGTTTTGAATGAATGAATACGTTTTATTCGGAACATTTCTTTGATCTCGGCACTTTAATATTCACCAACAACTATAATATTAGACATTACACATGTAATATTTAATTTAAGGCACTCACAAAGACGGTCTTATCGCTTCGGAGCGATCTCAGTCAGAAAAGATTAGGGTGAAAAAGACAATTTAAGTATTTAGAAATGGCCGAAATACGTATTTAGATATCTTTATAGACTGATTCTTCTTGACTGACTGGTTGGGTTTAGAAATTGTGTTCAACCAAGGAAGATATAACATATTATGTTAGTCAGGAAGTTACAAAAAATAAGGGTTGATGGTCCTGAAGATGTTTTGATCAACGAAACTGGTAGGTCAAAAACCCCAGTCTAGTCTAGCGATCCAGATGTTGAACTTGACATCATGAGGTCCAGGGTTCGATTCCTGGCGATAGATTAGGCGATAGACTATCCACCTATCACATTGTCGGACTTAGTATCTTCGGCTAGTCGTGGGTGTTCTGGTTGTGTCTTTGCCTACCTATTTATATTGACATGGGCCTGAAAATACTTACTTACTTTTAAAGTACAGAAACAAAAATGTAAAATGACAGCCAAGTTCAATATTAAACAATAACTTGTGCCTCTGTCGACTTTACCGCCAAATAATCGAAATTCTGTATAAACAATGCTAAATATTGTTACTATTCATCGACCACACATCCGAATGTGTGGTCGATGTTACTATTACACGCAATTATTGGCTATAGCTATGGCTGCAGTACACATTTGCCTAACATGTCCTGGACACACAAATTAAATCTAACCTCAAAGTAAGCAAATTATATGATTGTGTTGTGGTATACATCAACGATACTAATACATATAAATACTTAAATAGATACCTACCAGAATAAATTTAATAACACTCAGATCCGGAAATGCAGACATTTAAATGTTCATCACACAAATGTCTAATCCTTGTCAGGAAATCCGAATGTAATTCCAAGGGATTCCGAATGCATGCGACCTAAGACTCACAGTTGTAATAGTTCGATTAAAAATTGTGTCCGGGATCTTAACTCTAATGAGACTAAGATAATAATCGAAACACAATACGAGGTCGTAAGCTCAAACATAAACTCTTATAACATCTCAAAATGTTAGGATATTAAATATCTTGTAGCGGTAATTTCTTAAAACATCCAAATACTATTACAAAATGAACTCGTTATGATAATTCAACGTAGATATATGAATGCCGGTGCTCTTTACGTTTCTGATGATGCCAAGGGTAGGGTTGCCAAATAATTGAGGTTCGTCTAAATTTTCCAGTCAAAACAAAACGTGCAAACAAAAAAAATCTGTGAAATTGAAAACAAGTGCACATGGCAGTACAAAATAAATATATTATCATACATTCAAACGTGATATCATAGTTCAATTAAAGTAAAATTTTTTAAAAAAATATTAAACAAAAGTCAAAAATGGATTGTTGATTTGTGTTTGTTGCCTACCATACCATAACCTTTTTTTAAATCCTGTCCCGATGTCTGAGTAACTGGCAACCCTACATAGCACATATATGTTGTGTTGATAGTCGTAAAGCAACTAATTTATATCCTCTTTCACATTTAAAACCGTAGCGTTTTTTTAAATAAACGAATACATTTATTTTGTTAAAATGTATTCATTTGACTTTTATTTATTTTTTCCGTTCACGTAACTATTTCTATCTGTTTTTTATGTTATAAAATCAAGGAGATGAATCTCCTGATGGTAAAAAATAAACGACGCATATAACTAAAGGTGCGTTATCAAACGAAGACTGAGATGTCAGCCATCTTTCCTGCGACAATATAGCAGCTTATAAATTATTATGTTAATATTACACACATATAATACATGATATATACAACATGTAGACACGCATCTTATAGGTAGATGAGAAAATTTACCTGACAGGATTACTTGGAATGACGCTTGTCCTAGCTTTAAATTTAATTGTTAATTACAAGTTGATGTCATTACAGAGGTTAAAAGTGCTGTCATTTTAAAGCACTTCGAACCGTGGTTACGGCATTTTACTTAATGGAACCGAAGAAGTAAGTGTAAATAAATAATATCAAATGTTCTTTTTTGTAGAGGTTTAAATTCCTGTTAATTCCTGTCCGTTGTAAGTATTGTGACTTGTACATCGTGATGTATCTGCTGTCCAGAGTTTATAGTGCCATTAGTTAATGAAGAAGACCAGTAGTGCCATTCAGTATCTTTTTAGTGATGTTCGTTGAGTAAAGTGTACATCGAATAGCTATCAAATGACGTGTTTTATATTTGCTATCTCCTGTGACCAACATAAATTGGTACAATGGAGATAGCAAATACAAAACACGTCATTTGACAGCTATTTGATGTACATTTTACTCAGTGATCTTCACTAAAATTATACTGGGTAACCCCGCAGTAGGAGAGTTGAAAGTAGGCTTGCCAACTTAAAAATAAGGATTCGCGGGAAATTGTGATCACAAAAGCGGGACCAGGATTTAAAAAGCGTGATCCAATTAATTTTGTTCATAATACAAAAATGCATTCTTTTGTAAATCAGAATTAGTAGGAAAATAAATGATAAACATATTGTAGCTAATGTTTACGTTTACTTAAAAAGTAATTAGGTACAGATTTTTAAAATTAATTTTCACTATGTTACGAAATCTATAATAAGCTATTTAAATGGTTATTTTTCCTGAAGTTTGACACTGTTAAGAATTTTATTTATGTTTAAATAATTGTATGTAGATGCGTAGGTACTTCTTTAAGAAAATCAGGATAACTAGTGACCTGGTTCATCTGTCAATAGCCCTGTTAAAAGTAAATTTGTGACCATGGTTTATTTATAAGGTACTAGCTCATCACTTGGGGGTATGAAAAATAGATGCAGGCCGATTCTCAGATCTACACAATATGTTCATAAAATTTTGTGGGAATCGGTCAAGCCGTTTCGGAAGAGTTCAATCACGCACGCTGTGAAGAAGAGAGAAGAAGAATTTTAAATATTAGATAAAACGACAAAGAAAAAAATACTGTTTATTTATTTTCGTATTACATATTCTGAAAATGTTATTACCCGTCCTAGTTTACAAACAAGAACCATTAATATAATAACAAAGCATTGCAGCACCACTTAACCGAAGGCATTTTGTGGTCGCGGGAGAATGAGAAACGTCAAATTGGTTTTGTATTCAGCGCAGCCTTCATGTCTATGATCGCCACAGAGTTCGAAATCTCATAGATATATGCTATGGGAGTTTTGGCGCCATTGAAGAAGATTTTTGAAGTTTTTTCGTAATTACTGAATTTCGTGTTTAAATTGATTGAAATTGGTCAATTTTAGTGTCATTTTGTAGAATTTCGTTCAGTGAAAATGCCCAAATAAAATAATCATAAAGATATTATTGTATCATACTTCCTTGTTGCCGCCAAATCTTATTAAATTAAGCTTGAATAATGAGTCTACCGCTTTACTCCAGACGCAGACGTGACTTTCTTTGACGACTTAAGACTAACTTTAAATAATTTAAAACCCGATTTTGTTTATCGGCTAACTTGGTGCAAATTTTAACTTGACTAATGACAAATACTAACGCTAGTACCAAAAACTAAAGATATATAAGTAGATCACAAATTATAGTTGAAGGTACTATACCCATAGTATTCTGATAGAATACATGTAATTAATGTGATTACTACGTACTTACCTAATAATACTGTAGATAATATGTTACGTCATAAAAAGCAATAGGATATAAACGAGTCAAATAAGAAATAAAATTGTTTATATATGTAATGTAAATAAATAATAAATATCTCTCTACAATTTCCTGTTTATTTATATACCTAACCATAAAGTAAACAATTTATGATTTGTGTTATTTGGATGTCAATACTAAAACGTACTAAAAACAAACTGTACGCTTACCCTAAGAATTTCAAAAAACCAAATTTATAAAATGACTGAAATTTACTCTATCTTTTGCAACGTTTCCGTGTTCTAACCACACAAACTTTTTTTTCTCTTTGAGGTGAGACTGCGGGGTTTCGTCGTACCTAGCGTTTGTAAAAGGCTGAAACATAGTAAGAATATTCATTAAATACTAGGAAAGATACTCAAATAGTATATGCTTATAACTATTGAATTATTAAATTGTGCTTCATCCTTTTAAGCGTAGCCTCGTCTAGCTTTATAATGTCGAAAAAAAAGCAAAGAAAAAACATTTATTTGCGGAATACGAAGATGTTACATTATTACTATTTAAGCGTTCCAACATATTCTAACAACTTGTGGTGTGCAAATATTTAAATAGGTTTAATCAAATTAGTAATTTTATTTAGTTACTTTAATTTACACACTGTTTTTTGTATTGATTACATGATTATTTATTAATACAAACAATTTTTAGAAAGTAAATTAATTTATCCCTATCTACCGTAAACTACCACGTACGATATGTTATGCTGCGCCTACACACGCCTCATATGTTCCAGCCTTTAATATATTAGATTTAAATAGAATGGCTCTGCAAGTCATGATATTCTAATGTGGAATCTTAAATACGAGTACTTGTCTAATTCGTTAAGGTACTTACGTCTTGACAACCTATTATTATCAAAGATGTTGCACAGTTTAGACTGAAAATAAAATACAAAGTAAAATAGAAACTGAAGTATGAATAACATGAATAAGAAAAACATAGTTTGCAACTAATTATTTTTAGTTAGTTTTCCGATGCATATATTAAGAGATTTTTAATTTTACTATTTTTCCCGTGCTTGGGATATATATTTACAAACATCTAGTCAACTAAACGTGGTAGTAAATCATTAGGTAATTAGCTAAAGCCAGGTACACACCAAGCTAAAGGAAGTGCACAAAGGTTGTTCATTCTATTGTTTACTGAATAGAAGATTTTATTTATGCCCTATTTACCTGTCATAATACTATACTAGCAACTAGTCGCAGCTTCGCACGGGTGGGCAAATTTCCATTATAATTATGCTAGCTAAAAAGCTAGTATGCAAGTTTTGTTCAGTTATTTGTTTACTATTATTATTTACAATTCCGAACGCATCAGCTTTAAAAAAAATACATTGCAATTGGTCTTTCCGTTAGAAAGTTATGATGCAACAGACACCCACAAACACATACACACAGTCACGTCAAACTTATAACATCCTTTTATCCGTCACTGATAAAAAAAGTTTATAATTATACATTTCTTATTTTCCATATCAATTCACAGCAAGTGCGATTGCTTCAGGTAATTACTGATCTCAGGAGAGTAAGCGAGATAAGCATTTGGCAGTTATACCTACTTTTAAAGTCATTAGTAACTTAAACACGATGCTAACAAATTCTTTTCAGAATTGTAATTCGAATTAAGATAAACTGGGTTATAGTAAGTTTAGTTTTAAAAATCTAATCTGTAATTCTAAATGAACTGAATTTCAAGCAATTTAATACACTTACTTTTTGTAGTATGTACTTACGATTAAATGATTATAAAACCAGATCATAATATAAAATTTGAGACACTATATAATAAAAATAAATAAATAAATATCCCTGGATAAGTTTCACAAATTGAATTTAACCCCAAAGTAAGCCAATTATATGCTTGTGTTATGGGTGTTAGCCAACGATTCTAATACAGAGAAATACTTAAATAGATATCAGAATATTTTTGTAATATATACCCAGACCCAGAAATGTAAACATCTTAATGTTGATCACGCAAATGTCTGAACCCGTCGGGAATTAAACCCAAGTAGAAAATAAACAATTAACTTAGTACAAACAAAAAAATATAAAATCATAAACGAAACTCATGAATAAAATAATCATTTTATTCCATAAACAAAAAATCATAATGCTAAGTACAAGTTAATTATATTAATAGAATGGATCTTTTAATTAATTATTTTATAAGGTACTTACACAGCCTAGATACCGCGGAATAACTAAATTTTCTTAATTAATCTACTAATTTTTTTCTGATTTTTTTTGTGTGATAGCTTCACCATTCGGTTTCAGATTTTAATTATTTTTATTGTAAGGTACCTTGTTATTTTTTTCAGGGGCGGTAACATATATTTTTATTGCAGTTATAATGTTAATAGCACGTATTAAAATAATTAGACGACAATATGAAATTGAAGATGTTTGCCTTTGTGGTCTTATAATACAGTGTTGTTGGCCACGTCAGATCCCGGGTTCGGTTCTTAAATGGGGCATCTGGAAAATGTGTTTTTATCAATTTTCTGTTAAAAACAAACACGCTTGAGTTTTGGTATTTGCCCGATTGGCGATAGGATTGTCACCTGTCACATGGTGGGACTAAAAATCACTTTCGGCTAATCGTTCCTCTGGACACCTCTGCTTGAATATGTTTCGGTTTTTTGCAGATTTACTGTTTAAATTATTTGCTTCACATTACTTCTTTATTTAACATGGAAAATAATTTTGATTATAAATGCTTACTTTATTATTTACTAGTGGCCCGACCCGGCTTCGCACAGTTATGAAATATACATATAAACCTTCCTCTTCCATTACTTTATCTATTAAAAGAAACCGCATCAAAATTCGTTGCGTAGTTTTAAAGATTTAAGCATACAAAAGGACAAAGGGCAGAGGAAGCGACTTTGTTTCATACTATGCAGTGATTTCGTTTAATTGAGATAATAACATCAATGTCTTGTTCCGGCTTGATAGGATCTTCAGCATTTCCAAAGAACAGTTTACTGCTTTAGTGTTGTTGTGTTAGTGTTTTGCCATCGGTGAATCCGGGTGCTTGTTTGTCTTCCAAAATCGTAATAGAATAATTATTTTACGCTTATGAACGCGTCTTAGTTCATAATATTTCAAACTTAGTGAATTTAAACTCCTACCTGGCTCGTACTTAGGGTTGTCACATCACAGACTAATATTTAAAAGGTACGTTATACTCGTATTAAACTAAATTTTGTATTTAACTTGGTACCAGAAGACCATTAGGCGAGTCGTATGCTTATTGACTGATATCTCACGAAAAAAAAATGTTATTTACATTGAAATACTATATTTAACTTTACATGTGTGTTATTCCAAAAAAATGTTGTGATCCTACTTAACTTACTTTAGTTATTACTTATATTCATGCAAAAAAATAATATTAATTACATAGTGTTAAGTTACAAAAGAAATGGCTTCATAATTTATTATTTTATTGCATGAATATAAGTATAATTAAAGCTGAGCCACAATTTACTGGAATAGCGCACCTTAAAAGGTAAATTATGTATTTAAATATGCCTCATATATTTAAACTTAATGTGTGTGTCTAAATTTTGTGTTTAAATGTTATTAAACACAAAATTTAGATTAATGTAATGAAACTTTATATATTTTTAATTGTATTTAAATTCGGTTTTGTGATTTGTGTTCAATGTTCATTAAATAAATAATTCAATTTTCATTAATTCGCAATAAAAATAACTATCTTAAGTTTTCTCCGCATTTCTACAAAAAAAGTAAACACTCGTTGAACACGTGTTTTACTACACATTTTTTTTTATGATATTGGAAGGCAACAAGCAGACGGATTTCCTGATGGTAAGAAATTTCCGTCGCTTAGAGACACCAAAAGTGGTAATGGTGCGCTGCCAACCTGAGGCCGGGATGTTAGGCCTTGAGCAAAAGTAAGTTTACCGGCTACCTTACCCTCCGAACCGGAACACATCATGACGTTATGGCGGCAGGAATAGTTAAGACGGTGGTACCAATCCGGTTGAGTCGCTGCGAAACTCTACCACCTAGTCAGGTGTCGCGGTGTTAGTGACAGTAAGCCTTCGCTCGCCTTTTACGAGCTGCCTGGCAGGAAGGCAGATGGTCTATTCTTCAAAGGAGCTCGGACCAACACGGGGAAAACACATTGTCTAAAATTGGATTTTCAACCAATAGCAAGCTACCACGTCATGCCACACGTGTTGCATGTGTTGGATGCCAATTTTAGACAGAGTTCAGTTAAAGAATCGTCTAGATTTTTATGTGGTCAGGTTATTTATAGGTTTAAAAATTAAAGAAAAAGTATTTTCACCCCATAGCCCGTTGGTGTAGGCAGAGGCACAACTAGGGCACCCACGACCAACAGAAGACACTAAGTTCACAATATGGTAGGTGGCAATAATGATTATCAATTTCAGTTGTTCTTTTTTCAGTTTGGCCTGCAGTTTTTTTAAATTCATAGTGGTTAATTATAGTGTAGAAATGTCACCTATAGACTATTAAACGTGCTAGTACAATCTAAGGTTAATTTTTACACCCTACTCGCTTCCGCATCGTGATACTTCGTGATTTTAGCCAAACTCTCAAACGACTCCCTTTCAAATGTTAGGTAACTTATGGACGATACCGAACATTACAGTTTTCCCTAATTGGGAAAATTTCCTAGATTTTACAAAATGCGGCAATTGGCAGCCCTACACGTACTCATACCAAAGCCATTACACCATTCGTAAATAACAGTAATTTTATTTTCATTTAGATGAAATAACGCGGCGATGGTTTGGACAAATCTGTTACGTTTTTAAGTCCAATCGTAAATACCACTCAGTGATGTTTTTAAATTGGTAGAATTCAGTGCTACATAAATTCTTGAATCAAGGTTATCCCAAGAATTAAAGTCTTACGGTCGATGTTCGATAATCCCGTGTTGGTCCGGGCTCCTTTGCAGAATATACCATCTGCCTTCCTGCCATGCAGATCGTAAAAGGCGAGCATAGGCTTACCGTCACTAACACATTTGACTAGGTGGTAGAGTTTGCAGCGACTCACCCGGATTGGTACCACCGGCTTATCTATTCCTGCTGCCATAACGTCATGACGTTTTCCGGTTCGGAGGGTAAGGTAGTCGGTAAACTTAGTTTTGCTCGAGGCCTAACATCCCGGCCTCAGGTTGGCAACACACCATTACCATCTTTGGTGTCTCTAGGTGGCGGGAATTTCTTACCATAAGGAAATCCGTCAGCTTGTTTGCCTTCCATTATCTTAAAAAAAAGAATAAATGTGTTACGGCCGATGTTCAAAAACCTATCTGTGGTTAGCGTTTGGCTTACTTAGCTTTGTTGCCAAGATATTTTTGTTAAATCCCTCCCATATCCCCGAATGGATTGGCAGAGGCTAAACAAGGGCACCCACGAATAGCCGAAGACACTAAGTCCCACAAGGTGATAGGTGACAAGCCTAACACCAACCGGGCACGTATCCCATCCCAGGCAACTTATTTTTATTAGAAAATTGAAACTATACATTTCGTAATTTTTTTTTGGTTTCCGGACATGTGTGTAAAATGTAATAGACCTTCTCGTTCGTGTTTAACTCTACCGATTAACCGCGAAGCTCGGGTTCGATTCCCGACGGGGGCAAGCGTTTGTGTGATGAACATTTAGATTTCTGCATTTCCAGGTCTGGGTGTTTATTAAATTTATTCTGGTAGGTATTTAAGTATTTCTATGTATAAGTATCGTTGACTAACAACACCCATAACACAATCATATTATTATACTTTGCTTACTCTGGGGTAAGATTCAATTTGTATAACTTGTCCAGGGATATTCTGGAAATATAAATAAAAATAATGAAAATAGGCGACAAGGATGATTTTAAACTCAAAATAATATTTTGAATAAGGTACTTGCGCCTAAGATGGCCCAGTTCTTAAGACGGCCCATTTTCAATATTTTGTTTTTTTTGTTTGGAAGAGTTGATGTTCCGTAGTTAGTAATTTGAACTCTTTTAAACTTTGAAGAATATAAAATATTGTAAATAGGCTATGTTAAGAACTGGGCTATCTTAGGTTCAAGTGCCTTACTTACTCTTCTAATAATCAGTTATCGACAAGATGCGACTTTCGTCAAACTAGGTTTTTAGTGTCGTATTAAAAAGGTAAGTTCACCTTGTCTGACAGGATATTCTAGTAAAATAATCCATTATTAAAATTACTACGTTATCCCACTTTTTGGCGATGGGGTCGTCCCATCCTTAAGCTACAAAACAGTCACTGTCTCGAGAGTAATACTCTTCTACTCCATAATTTGTTGTTGATTTTAAATTTCCTTACAACTGCTGATTTAATCTGAACATGAATGGCCCCGCCTTACACCCAGCGGCATGCTTGTTAGTAGAGCTGCTTTTTCAACTAAATGTTATCGATGATTATAAAAATTTCGAGCTCAACGAAAAGAAGTTCATTTTTCTACCGCCTCGTTGGTGCCTCGGTATAATTTGTTGTTTATTTTAAATTTCCTTACGGCTGCTGATGTGATCAAAACGAATGCCCCGCCTTGCACCGAGCGGCTTGCTTGTTAGTAGAGTTGTTACTTCAGAACAAAATTATATCGATAAACTGTTAAAATATTGCGATCGATCGAGAGTACGACACTTCAATACTACGATACTATGGTTTATCCATATACTATGGTTTATCCATATGGTTTATCCAAGCTTTTGTTTGGCTGTCTGTTACGCTTTCACAGTTTAATGGCTGGACCGATTGGATAAAATTTGATATGCGTATAGTTAAAGACCCGAGTAATTTTTTGAAACAAATATTTAAAAAAATATGCTATTTTTTAAAAATTAATCAGTCCCAAAAGACTAGTGAAGGATGGAAGTTTGTTTCAAAATCTTTTCTGCGCTGACGAAGTTGTAGGTAAACAGCTAGTTAATAATAAAAATGTTCAATTAAACAAAATAAAGTTTTAGGGCTAAAGCTGCTTTAAGAGCGGTTAACAATTTATAATTTTTTATTTATAAATAACATTGATTAATTTGTTGATTATTAAAAAAACCGGAGTGGAAACAGGGGTTCCGTTTTAATTAATACTATTGTCGATTCTTACAAAAAACTAGCCACTCGATTTTGAATCAAAACTTTACCTTTTCCACAGAATTAAAGTTATAATACTAACGTACCTCTTTGCATCTACAACTACAACAATAACTACAATTACAAATTCCACCTACTGTAAAAGAAGATTATATATTTACTGTTCAAATATGTATTCGATTTACCAAATTATAAATTTTACAGTTAATATTATCGAGAAGCACCAGATCTACGATTGTTTTATGTAAAAGTTCCTTAAGAATGATCGCCTACTTTTATCCCATAAAAAAGTGTTTTTTTAATAAAACATAATTACATCTTTAAAATCGTACCAACAACATAAACATGTGACTATTATTTGCTGTGTTGCAGACAAAACATTACGTATACCACAAACATCGCAAGTACTGTTATCATTAAACAAAACAACTATCGATAATTTCTCAAACAATCGTCCAACACTACAGCCAAGATTTGATCCGACTGCGCTCGCATCGTAATTGGGATGCTAATCAGATGTTGAACCGACGCTAACTCTCTCACTCTTCAACGGATGGATATGTCTATCTCGTTTACACGAAGACCGCGTCAAAGGCGGAGGGTCTTCAATCATACAGCAATAAGCACTGACGTTGTTCCCCGAGGCTGGTTCGTAATCACTGTAGTTTGCACTGGCAGAATGGTTTTCTCTTAACGACTTTACTCGATAACTGATAACTTACTATGTTTATGTATTCTCGATGGTTTCTCAGGGAAATTATGAACTTACCTACTTCCAGCCCTGTCTTTATACGCAAAATTTTGCAGTAACGCAATTATTTTGTTATCTTTAACGGAGAGACACAGCTTTTAAGCGTTTATTAAGCGTAGCTTTTTAAGCGTTGTTATACGTATGGACAGATATATGAAAATTTGACAGATAAAACAATTATTCATTTTATCTGAATAAAATAAAACGTGATTACTAATTACTATGCGTTTTATTAGTCGTAAATGATAATTTGACCGCAACCATCACTATCACTATCTTTGTGTTAGATAATAATCGAAATAAAGAAATTATGATACATTCGATCTCGTAAATGGTCAGTGACATTAAGTACGCTAACACTCAAACTAACGTGTTAGCTACAATGTTATTTAGATCCATTCTAATTTTGCTTACATATTTCAGTGTTTGCGTCAACATTTTACACAACAGGGCTAAAAAAAAACGCCATAATCGGGTAGGGTGTTTGAAACTAGAACTGATGACCGGTAGATCTTATCGCACAAACCCCATTATTCAAAGCTGGAATTCGCTTCATTGTGTATAGTACATTGAAAATAAACAGATAAATTCTTTCAATTATGTAGTTCGGTTTTATTGCAACAGTTTGAGTTGGTTATAAAAATTTTAATATTGAAACAAAAAACTTTGTATGTTTTATGAAAATTACTTTGATTGCGAAATATTAAATTTGTGTGAAAAATGCGGTAAAGTCTGTATGAAAGAAGGATGAAGAAAACTAGTATGCTTATATAAGGAGATATTACAAACAGTTTAAAAAAATAATAACGTTCACGCACTTGTTTGAGAAGAAATTAGGATTATTTTTATATACCTACTTTATTAGTCCTTACTTTTAGCAACATAACTTTGCTTTAGTAATCATATTTGTGACAGTTGAAAACTGTGGTCGAGATTCGAACACTGGTCAAACATTAGTGATAAAGAAGTTTTTGGGTTCTGTAGTTGATTAGCAAACTTCTGATGTCTCTTTTTGGATTAGGATATTTGTTTCATTTTTCTGGCATCCATATTAGTATAGTAACATCCATGTGATGGGTATATTGTTTTTACTTATTTTATTTTATAATATTTATTTATTCTCTAAAGCTAAGAAAGTCTGGACTCTGGACCTGCGACTTACCGAGATCGTATCACTCACACTTCGTTATTGGAAGCTCGGGCTCGCTTAATTTACAGTATATCGAAAGACAACAGAAACTGCATTATTTTATTGAATTGGACCACGGTCCAACTACGGTCCACGGTATCTTCTTATTTATCCTAATGTTGAACCGCGCTATGACCTACTACACAAAACCTGGTGGAAATCTCATCAACAGTTTTTTTTTGCATTAAAAGGGAACATACAAACATTTTTGTATTCCTAGTATTAAGTTCTGTATCCTGTATAATAAGTGACAATAATTATTTTTAAAAAATATTTTATGTACAGATTTAGTTTTATTACTGAACTAGCTGTAACATTGTTTCGGGATAAATACTATCCTATATGTTAATCCAAGTTACCCTTTGGCCTTTATATTTGTACCAAATTTCATGAAAATCGGTTCAGCAGTTTTTATGTGAAGGAGTGACAAACAAACAGACAAACTTTCGCAGTTATATTATTAATAACAGGATTAGTATATGTACAGATTATTGAAAATTTAGGCTATTGTTTATACACAATATGTGATTTAGATATGATTTGAACTTGAAATCAGTATTACATATGTCAGTCTAGAATCGATTTAAGATTTGTAATCTTTATATTAATACGTAAAATTGCGCGGACGCAAGAGCACAAAATTTGGCACACTTATACTTTATGTGTAGGAGAAGTGCAGAACGCTAATATTTACGCTAATAATGTCAAGTACATTACGCTTATAAAGTACATTAAATCAATAAATAAAACGTTACCCACACTACCATGCATTTGTCACACACAAACAAATATTGATGATAACGATAAAAGATCACAGATGTGGGCTGTGGCACTAAAAAGTTGGGAAACAAAGTAGTTGGTTTTGAGAAATGAAGATGGCGTTCTTATCAACAAGATATTAAAATTTATTATTTCGACCAATGGTAATAACTAATAATAAATGCGCTTATGTATGTCTTAATGCCGTAAGATCTTAAACTGTAACATTTTTTTTAAACTGTAATTATAAAATATTACAGACAGCGTTCTGGCTAGTCCAGAGTTATTTAAATAAAGCTTGTAATTTTGTTTTCTTTGTATCATGTACCATAAACATGGGGTTTGTTAGCCGGCCGATGCACGGCTTAGATACCCGGACTTGCAGGCTTATGGTGCTCAGATGATATCTCCCACCATTGTTCCTGCACGCGCGCCGCCTGCTTCAAACTGGGATATTATCTTTGGGACTGAAACGTATAAATGGTTTCTAAAAAGGTTATCTGTTATTATTGAGCTAAAATTTTATATTGTGATTGCAATTATGGTCCGGTGTTGAAGTTGACTACATGAGGTTCCGGGTACGATTTTCGGGTCGGGTAATTTGATTTGATAAGGGCTCGATTGGTGGTATGTTTGCCTCCTATCATATTGTAGGAAGTTTCGAGTAATCGTGGGTTGTATATCTGCTTACATGTTCAGGGAAATGGGCGTGAAAATGCTTACTTTTTAGATATTAAATTGTAACAAAATCACAATTGAAATACAATCTAAGTTACAAATTACAAAAACATTGAATTTATTTGAAAATCACAAAAGTTTAGCGTTCCCTTCGAGCGCTTAGGCAATCAAACTGAAAAAAAAATAATATAAAAAATATACCTGAAAAAAAACTAGCTTGTGAAGGATACAAGTTAATTGTTAAGCTATTCAACAATATATTTACACATCGTTTTTTAGGTTTTTGGCCTTAACGCGGGAACGCGAAGACTCGGGCCCTATGAGGGGTACCACTACAATCCTACATTATCCCTGTTCCCTGGAATTGTTTGCTATTTTTTCGGAAAAAAGGTATCAAATCGCGACGTTGTATTTAGTGAAATAGTTTTTAGTCGTCTTTTGCAGTTTTACTGCGGCTCATTTAACGTAGAACGTTAAGGCCCCATATTTAGTCAGCCAGAAGAGCCAATCGTCGCACTCCCCCGTTCCATGATTACTATGAAATATTGCGCTCTAAAGTAAACTTCTTAGCGACAAATCATTATTTTTGAAACTATAAAAGTAATTTGAAAAAAGTATAAAAACTGAAACACTTATCTTTTAGGTATAGTACTTATCTATGTTTATGTTAAATCTGGTGTCGATATTTTTATAATTGAAGTAGACAGTTGGGTTTTGCTATCAAGAAAGGGTTAACTTTTTGATTTTTTTCTATCGATCAAAGTAAAATAAATCGTATTTTGGAAACACTAGTCTTATAAAGCATATTCATGTTAATCTTGTGTATTTTGTCACCAAGATCCATGATTGCTTTGTATGAAAAAAACATTATACTGCTGACGTATTATAGCATACATGGCGTTAATACTTAGTAGCGTTGGCAGCCCGCGCTGGTGGTATGCTTGTATTAATCTATCTATCAATTGCTAACGATATAACGATTGTAAAAACAGATCATATTGTAAAATTCGGAAAACCTAATATAAAAATAAATATATATATTTATCGATAAGTTACAGTACTATTATTTAAATTATGCGCTTCGGCTTTACACTTTTTATACTTTTATTTTTAAATTGGCTGACCTAATCTAAATTTAAGCGAAATGATTAATTATGTGTAATATCAACTATATATAGAAATCTTTTAAGTACATTCGGATTTCCGAAGCTTAACTAATATAGCCAAAGCGCATAATTTTAATAGTACTACTGTACACAAATTGAATCTAACTCCAAAGTAAACAAATTATATGATTGTGTCATGTGTGTCAGTCAACGATTCTAATACAAAGAAATACTTAAACATACCATATAGTATAGTATAGTCAACCATACTCGGAAATGCAAACATCTAAATGTTCATCACACCTTCGAGAATCGAACCCGAGCCTGTCGGTTGGTCGGTGGAAATTAGGCTTGTACGTTAGCCCTTCGACCCGAGGTGGTCATTTAAAAAAAGTGTTTATTACGAAGGTATTATTTTCTTTTCAAACATGTCTAACCTAATCTACACATACAATTTTAATTACACTTTTCTTGTTCATCGCATTATTTTATTTAATAATTTATTCATCCCAAGGCAAGTTAAATTATGAAAGGTCAGAAAGTCCGGTCAGAACTGGGTGGGCGATGTTTTCTAAAATACCCACCTCGTTTGTTGGTTTTCGATGACGGATAGGCATGTAATTAAGTCCGAGTATACCCGCCCTGTTCGAAACATGGTGCTTGACAGGAATTTTAAAATTAACTTTAAAAGCCCGAGATCTATAAACCGCCAGACCCTAATTTTATTAAAACTAAAAGTTTTCTCCCAACACAGATAATGAAGTGAGGTTGCTATTAACTTTTAACCATTAAATTAATCTCTGTCGCATTATTGTACTAATAAAATAACAACTAATTTTCGTCAAATTAAGTATTTAATATACCTACCTTGTCAGAATGAAGAAAGTACCTAATTGGTAACTTGCCAAAAAATACCAATAATATTGGATATAAAAAAAAATGTTATTATTTATGACTGTACTTTTTTCGGCGATGTTTTAGTATAAAATTTGATACGAATATGTAAAGTAAGTAACTATTATGTTTAGAAGACGTGTCTTCTACAATTAATATATGCGATACTTTCGGACTTGGCTATTTTATTACACCTTTTTAGTGGCACAGCAGATCCAACTTTAATTGGAAGCATTCAGCTCATGTTTATAAAATGATTAAGGTCTGGTCAAAGGATTTATAGGATCTCGTGTTGTTAAGGGCAACTAGTAATAAGGTTCTCATTATAGAAAATTGCAGCAAGAACGTAAACTCGAGTTACCAATAACCAATAATGGGTATGCATAATTACGTATCTGTACTTGGAAGGAGGCTGTGTAATTTAGTTTTTTTTTTGGTTGGAAATTGACTTAAGCTTTACGATTATAAACGTACGTTTTAGCGTGTTGGTTTAAAACTAATAAAAAAATATAAAAATCTTTACCACCTCAAAAATGCAAGCATTAGCTGGTGCTCACTAACGGTAAAAACTAGACTAGGTGGCTGGTGGTAGTTTTGCGACGAACTGCCCGGGTAGGTAAAACTTAGTCTGTCTGGCTGCGCACGTGGAGTAACCCAGTAACATTTACTACGTCATTTCGCTAACGGTCAATGGAGTCGTCACACCCCTACACCACTTACTCTGTGTAAATACTTTTTATCTTCAGACACGTCAAGGTTTATCGAAACACTACACTGAGACGCTGAGACAGTGCAGCATCAATTTACATATGGTAACCACACTATTGGTATTTTGTATAAAATTTAGGGACATTGCATAGTGGAGAAAACGCTAGCATAAAGCTAGTAAGTAAGCAAGTGTCTTCACGCCCATATCCCGGAAGAAGTAGGCAGAGTCACAACCAGGGCACCCAAGACATCCGCTCATAGCATAAACATCCGAACGCTAGCATATATTCTACGAATGGCCAGAGACGAAGTCAGGGCAACTTTTAAAAATATGTAGCGAAAATTGCAAAAAGTAAGGCAGTAAAACTTCCAAACCGACTCCAACTATGTCATTAGGGTGGTACCTAATAACATAGTTGCTATTTGATAATTCCTTTTTCGAAAGATAGCAAATGATTCCGAAATCGTCTTACATAAATTTTATCAACATCCTATGTTCAATTTATTCATAATCATCAAGATAAGTGAAAAGTTTATGCATTATTAAGTGGAACATAAAAACCACAAGACGGATTTATATGACTTTCTAAAAAAACAGCCAGAACAGTCAGATTTGTAACTGTTCCCAGTTGTGATGATTAAACCGTAGGTATTATTCAAAACGTATCAAATAAATCCAAATAAGTGAATGGAATGTGGACATTTTAGAAGTTTCAGGTTTCGATCCGTCATCAGACCAGCTCTAATTTATAATAATTTTGCATTGGATGCTTCATTTACAAATGCATGTGAGATTTCAGCTCAATCGATAACCGGGAAGTGGATAAAACTCTATAACAATATTTCACTGCATCCGGACACTGCAAGTGACATAAAAGCTTGTAAAAAATAGTTTCTCGACAAATGAAAATTCTAAACTACCAATAGGACGTCAGATGTGACTCATCTTTTAGTACGAATCAGATTTCTAAGTAAAGTCTCAGCTGCAATGATACCTAATGGAACTTCTAAAATTAAAATAAGTACAGAATCCTGCTATAATTAGAAATCTTAGTCACCCTGCAACGGATGTGTTTTCAAATACACAAACAAGTATTAACGCCACAGCTTAAACTTAGTTACGAAACAAAAAATAACCAACCAATTTAATTTCTTCATATAAAAATATCATGTAACTATGATTACATATCAAAACCCTTGCCCAATACGATAATATTATCTGATTGTGTTAATTACATAAGTAAGAATTCTTGTTAAAGGCTGCTAAAACTACGGGAAGCATAAAGGGTTAAACGGGTTGCACTCCGGGAGTGCCGGCAGAAGTGAAAACTTGAATATTAACGTTGTGCATTTTTGATATTTTGAAATGGTTAGAGAATAATTTTGCACGAATTGTTTTAATTATCAGTATGAAAGTAATTTCGAAATTTCAGGTCACGTGTCCTGACGCGAGTTTAGAAGTTTTTACCCATTTCAAAAAAGTGAGCAAAGCCGCTAAAGAAGTTTTTACTTCAAAAAACACGTGGTATTGAACCATTTAAAACAGGATTGAATCATGCTTCTATCGTCTTATACAAAAAAATCAAAAATTGAGAAAGTTTATCCCACACACGGGATTAAAATTTAGTTCAGATTTTTTAAGCTTTAAATGTTGTTTAAATGTTTCCTATTGCATTAATTGCTTTTCTAAATTAGATAAATTTCTGTTATAAAACTCAGTACTACAGGCGGCTTGGCGTCCCAAATTATAAAATCTTGTCCCCAAATTACAAATTGTAGTCTCTGTGTTATTCTGATGTATAAACTATAATATTACTACAAACTTTCATCCAAATCCTTTCAGTTGTTTTTGCTTTAACCTTTCCTCAAACTTTCGCATTATTAATAAGTATACGTTAGATAGAATATTGTTATTAATTTAGAAATCCATTCCTGATTTAAATATAAATTTTATCCACCCTACAACGGATGCGTTTCTAAGTACACAAGCTTTTAGCGCCTCTTCTTACAAACTAGTCGACTCAGACGTTGTTTTAAAAGCTTTCACAGCTTATTTTCACACTGGTAACACATGAGATAGTGTTATTGTTGCTAGCATATAACTTTTTAGCATTTATTTTAATTTTAGCACTTCTCCCGTGCTTGCATTTCGGTTTGTAGGACAGCATGATATACTTACATATTCTAGTCTTTACTCTGGCCTGTACGTAAACTCATTTTTTATATTATGTATGACAATTAGAAACTTTAGATACAAAGTTTAGACTTCTCTAATAAGTCGACATACTCCTAGTAAACTACTTCCCTTGCCAATGTTACTCGCTTCCGGTATTGTGGCCATACGTTGTAATTTGTTATTGCCTGCAGCATTTTATTTTATAGCATAGCCATTATCCGAATAAAGTTGCTTTGGATCCTAGCTTCATGATTGTTACGATTGGTTGGTTGATAGTCAATCAGGTGGTAGAGCTTTGCAGCGACTCGTCCGGATTTCGCCTTATTTATTCCTGCCACCATAACGTTACGACGTGTTATTGTTCGGAGGGTAAGATTGCCGGTAAAGTTTTGCTCGAGCCTAACATCCCGACCTTAGGTTGGCAACGCACCACTACTACCTTTGGTGTCTCTTTGAGGCGTGATTTTCTTACCATCAGGACATTCGCTCGCTTGTTTGCCTTCCAATATCATAAAAAAAATATTTAGGTGTAGGTAGGTACAACGTATTTGTG